>JADBJO010020388.1:0-5000 GCA_016801955.1 Conus betulinus
CCTCTATGCCATCTGATCTCTTTTGTCTCTCTCTGTCTCTCTCTCTTGTGTGGACGTTTATGTTCTGTTTGTCTGTTCCGGGCCTGTCGGTCTTTCGTCTGTCTGTCGTCTGTTACTCACTATCTCTCTCATCTCTCTTTCTCTCTTTCTCTCTCGCCCTCCCTTCTCTAGCTCGCTCACTCGTCTCACCCCTTCCCTCCTCTCCCCTGGCGCTCTCTCCCTCATCTGAGAGGCAGAGACGAGATGGCCAAAAATAAAAAAACAAAAATCAATCAAGGGTAAGTCCTTTAAAAAAAAAAAAAAAAAAAAAAAAAAAAAAAGTGTAAATAACAACAACGTTGCGAGGTAATGGGATATAGCACTACCACTGCACGCACCCTAAACACCTCAAAACGTCGCTTTACAATATCGAATGAACACCACACTCTGCACTACTGATCATCTGGCTGGGTACCCTACCCCTGCCGTTTCCCCCCCCTCCGCCTCCCCCCCCCCTTCCCCGAAACATCCCTCCCCCCAATCCTATTCTAACTTTTGATATCGTTCTTGATTCACTTTTAGTAACTTTAATCAGGTCTGGAAAAGCATCGAGGAAGATTTGGAACAAACCCATAAGACATCGGACACTTGAGTGGAGGGTGTGGGTGGGGGTCGGTTTACTAAAAGTTTTACAAACGTAACGTTTTGATCATTTTAGCTCACACACTTCCACACAAACATATGGCCACCACAAAATGATCACCATCTGGCTCTATTTCATACCCACATAAAATACTAACATTTTTTTTTGGTATAGACCTACCAACTCAAAACGCCATGAATTAACAGTCAAACCGTATGTATTTAATCTCTCTCTCCCTCTCTCTCTCTCTCTCTCTCTCTCTCTCTCTGAAACAGACAGAGACACACAAAAACACACAAACATACACACACAGGCACACAACATACTCTCTCTCTCCTCTCTCTCTCTCTCTCTCTCTCTCTCTCTCTCTCTCTCTCTCTCTCCAGTATTAAAACTTTCTACTAGTAGCACTACGGCAACAATATCACTGACATTATAAAACCTTGGTTGGATTTCAAACAAACAAATTAACAGAACACAAACAAATAAATGTCACAAAAGGCCGTGTGCGACCAGTATTGAAAATGTCAACTACAAACAAAGGAAACAGAGTTTCGAAGGCAGAAGTAACAGTCTGCATACGTTCAGTGGTAATTATGTGTTTTCTTTCTGATCAGATTATTTGCCAATTAAGGAATCGACCAAGAACGTCTGATCCCTGACTTTTTGTGCTGGAGACACAGGAAGGTCATTTCCAAACGATGAACTTGTGACAGGAGAGATTCACCAGAAACCTTTTGGCAACGATTCACCATAACATTTTGTTTTCATTGATGAAAGATCTGTAATCACGTGCATCACTGGCATTTTCATTATTCCAATGTTAACAACTCCCTCCCCCTCTGCAAAAAACAAAAAAACAAAAACAAACTACACAAACAGGCGTTTACACACAGCCTCAGCCTAGATAATCCGAAATAAAAGAAAGCCAAAATATTCACAAGTATACAATATTTGTTCTCACATCTTCAATGCGCATGAAGAATAGATACACTAACTATGCCTTACCATTAAAAAAAAATAGTGGTTTAAATTTGAAAGATATGTAAGGACAAATGGATGTGCCTAGATATTACTGCCATAGCCGCTTGTTCTTCGTTTACTTTGGTTCCCCCCCCCCCCCCCCCCCCCCCCCCCCCCCCCCCCCCCCCCCCCCCCCCCCTTTCTCCTTACTCAAATTATTTGACACATTAGTAAGTTTTTACATACGGATATAATTTTGCATTGAATTCTATGTACTTCATTTCTTCGGAGTGAGTAAATATTTCATCTTCATGGCGTTGTTGACTTCTTTCAAGACGTGATTGAAAGCAGGCTTTGTTTTGCTCATTCTATGTTTGTAAGTATAATGCTCAGCCCATAAAATAAAATGTCAAAATCTCATTGGGGTTTTTTTTCTGTATTTCTCGTTTCCAAATAAACTGATTACATATCAAACTTGAATCTGCTGCAATGTTCATTCCTTTCTTTCAATCTTTCTTCATAATTCCACCCTGAAATGTTTTGAAACTGACCGATAAAACCATGGGTAATGTTGGACGGAATCCGTTTCAGACTCGGAAAAAAGAACATAGATCACCGAACAAAGTTTCCAACTTCTTAAAAAACAACAACAGCAACTCTTCATCCTTCAAACTCTGACTATTTCTGATCGTGAACACGTCCATTTCTCTCTGTGAACTCAGCCTGCTTCGTCCTTCAAACCCTATCCATTTCTGATGGTGATACGACCATCCCCTCCCTGTCCACTCAGCTTACCTCGTCCTTCAAACCCTATGCGTTTCTGGCAGTGACGCGTCCATTTCTCTCGGTCACTCTGCCTGCCTCGTCCTTCAAATCCCATCCATTGTTGATAGTGGCACGTTCCTTCCTCTGTCCATGTTGCTGACGTTATCATTCAAACCCTATCCGTTTCCCACAGCGACACGACCATTTCTCTCTTATCCACTCAGTTTATCTCATCACTCAAACCCCACGTTTGATTGCGTCACGTCCGTTTCTCTCTGTGCGCTCAGCTGATCTCATCATTCAAACTGTATCCATTTCTGATCCTACCACGTCCAGTCCTCTCTGTCCACTCAGCTGACCTGGTCATTAAAACCCGTGTCCGTTTCTCACAGTAACACGCCCGTTACTCCGTCCCTTCTGCTTACGTCATCATCATTCAAATCCTATCCATTTCTGATAGTGACACACATCATTTTTCTCTGTGCACTCAGTTTACCGCATCATTCAAAACCCTAAACCCTCTCCATTTCTGATTGTGACACACGACCCTTCCCCCCGTGTCCGCCTAGCTTCTCTCTTCATTCAAACCCTATCCCATTTCTGATTGTGACACGCCCATTTCTCTTTATCCTCTCGGTTCACCTCATCATTCAAACCGTATCCGTTTCTGTGACGCGTGCGTTCCTCTGTCCACTCTCCTAACCTCCTCGTTCAATTCCTATCCATTTCTGATGGAGACACGTCCATTCCTCACTCGCTCCCAATCCCAGGCCAATGCGCTCCTTCATCTCTTTCACAACCTGTTCATGCAGACAGGAGGAGGTGGGGGTAAGGGCGGCACTCAATTTGCCCTGGAGTCGAAAGAGAGAGAGAGAGAGAGAGAGAGAGAGAGAGAGAGAGAGAGAGAGAGAGAGAGAGACAGAGAGAGGCAGTTCCAAAAATGTTCAAGAGTTTTAAAACTGAACTTACAACTAATTAGGATATATGGAGACGACAAGGACAGAGAGGAAAGGGGGGGGGGGGGGTGTGTGAATGGGGTGAGGATGGGGGGTAGGGGAGAGGAAAAGACTTGGGGGAAGACTGGTAATTTATTTCGGTACGGGAAGAGCAGAGAAATAAACAAGACGAAGGTGCAATCTACAATGGAAAGAAGTCACATTCCCCCATTTTAAACCGACGTCTGCAACAGCACAGAGACAACTGCTGCAAGTGATTGAATGGGGAGGAGGACGCGCAACAATCTCGTTTTTCAGGGGTTTGTTTTCAATGTTGGGATGATAGAATGTCGCCAAACAAAACCAATAACACGAGATTTTTTTTTTACGCGTGAACAGTATCCTCACCTGTTTGGGTGGGAAGGAACAGGGGTGGGGTGGAAGTGATAGGGAAGGTTTGGAGTTGGAGTCTGAATACGGGCTCCAGTGTCCCATGTGCCTCTATGCCTCAAATCGGTTCCTGATTAAAACTCTGTGTGTGTGTGTGTGTGTGTGTGTGTGTGTGTGTGTGTGTGTGTGTGTGTGTGCGCGTGCGTGTGTGTGTGAGAGAGAGAGAGAGAGAGAGAGAGAGAGAGAAGAGAGAGAGAGAGAGAGAGAGAGAGAGAGAGAGACAGACAGACAGACAGACAGACAGACAGACAGGCAGACAGAAAGACAGTGGCAGAGAAGAAGAAAGAAAGAGAGGAGACAGAGACAGTTAGTTAGACAGAGACAGAAGACAGAAAGACAGAGACAGAGAGGCAGGGACAGAGAGACAGAGACAGAGAACAGCAGACACAACACACACACACACACACACACACACACACACACACACACACACACAGCGAGAGGAGAGAGAGAGAGAGAGAGAAAGAGAGAGAGACAGAGACAGAGACAGAGGAGATAGACAGAGAGAGACAGAGAGACAGACGCAGAGAATGGCAGATTCAAAACCAAGAGACATCGATCGCCAGTGCACACAATTCCCGGAGAAGCGTCACGTGCGGGCGAGATTGGGGACGGTAGAGGGCGCGGGCTGTAGCTAACGGTCTTCGGACTGTGTCTCGGTGCCAGAGTCTGGAGGCACTTACGCCTCTCTTGTACCAAGCCTGATGTCATTGACGACTGGAGGAGAGAACGAACCACCTGTCAAGTTCCCCGGAGGCACGTGCAATATGGTTAGAGGTCGGGAATAAGGGCGAAGAATGGGGTAAACTGTAGAAACACAACGCGATCGAACAGATGACTGTAGGCTGTTCCCAGTTTGTGATCTCTCTCTCTCTCTCTCTCTCTCTCTCTCTCTCTCTCTCTCTCTCTCTCTCTCTCTCATCAGACATTGCCTCAAAAAACAAACAGACAGGTACATGGACAATTTCATGTCATTTCAACGGGAAAAAAACAGTTAAAGCTACAGTACATACAACGATACAAAAATAAAAGCATGCATCATGCATCGTTTTAGTAATGCTGGGGGCGGGGGGTGGGGGTGGGGGGGCGGGGGCATAACATCTATTATGATTAAGCCCATGGCAAAATATTCTGAGTCTTTTCACAAGTTAATATAATGCATAAAACATGAGTTCACGAGCTCGAGGACAACATTGTACCATTCAAACATCTGCAACAACGTTAAGAGACAAATCCTCCACAGACGTTTACTTTCCATCCTTCGT
>JADBJO010020388.1:10000-15000 GCA_016801955.1 Conus betulinus
CATTTTGGTTAACTTTGTTCTGGATTTCTTGTAATGATAGAAATCTGTTTTCATTAGCTGAAATAATGTCCCTGACTCTTTCGATATTGTTGTTTTTTTCCATGTACTGAAAAAGAGGGGCTTGTTTTTATATTGTATCAAACTGTTGTTCCGTAAGAGTTGATTTTGAAAAAATTGTTTGTATTGACATCATTTTTCAGATCTAATCGTGTATTATCTAGGTAAGTCCACATTGCTTTCTTTTTCCTCCAGAATTCGTTTTTTTTATATTTAATTGCATTTACACTGGCTGGTCGACAATTGATTTCAAAAATACTTCTTCCGTTTGCTATTTTGTTAAAATGCCATATAGGAATGAAGGTCCAACTTTCATTTTCTGATCGATATGTAGAGCTTTCCAAACCAATGCAGATAAAACATTTTTGTAAATCGTTTATGTTTGTCATGTTTAGCCCTCCTTCTTTTCGATTTCCTTCCATTACTTTCCGCTTTATTTTTTCAAAAGCTTTTCTGTTTGAGTGCTTCCTTTGCCAAATAAACTTATATAATTCACGATTTATTTCATTAAGAATCTGATCAGGTAATCCAATTGATTGCATTACAAATTTGAACTGGCTAATTAATAATTGTTTTACTATCACTTTTTTCCCATGAATACTGAGGTCCCATCTACTCCAGGATTTTATGATATTTCGCATTTTGTCTATCCTTCCTATCCAATTTTCTTCCAAATTTTGTGCTCTCATGTCATTTGTGAAATATACGCCGAGTATTTTTATTTTATCTGTCAATGTATATGGCAGAATATCATCGTCTACATGCCTTCCGATTTTCATTGCTTTTGATTTTTTCTTGGTTTGGTGTGAGGCCTGAAAATTTTGAAAATCTTATATGATTCCTGCAGCATGTGCCATATCGTTAGCACTTTTTTACGAATAGTGTGGTATCATCTGCCAGCTGTTTTTATCTTTATTTTTCAGTATCTTGGTTATTTTAGGCACCCTAATGCCTTCAATATTACTGCTTCTTATTTTAATTGCCAATATTTCAACTGCCAAAATAAATGCTAGGTGAGAAAATGGACATCCTTGTCTGATGCCACACGTTAATGAAAAAGATTCAGATAACCATCCTCCATGATTAATGCTGCTAAATGTATTATTACCTATAGTCCTGGTCCATTTCTGAACTGTTCTCCAAAACCAAAGAAAGTGAAAGCATGTGATAAAAAAGTCTCTGGTTATACTATCAAATGCTTTACAATAATCGAGGGCAAGAAGATACCCAGCTTGGTCTGTATTGTGGAGATAATCTATGACATCTTCGATTGTTCGGATAATGGTTGAAATATTTCTACCTCTTAATTACCCTACTTGGACTTCATTAATTAGTTTGGATATAACCTTGCTGAGTCTTTCTGCAAGCACTTTAGCTCAGATCTTATAATCTGTGATAGATAACGTAAGTGGTCTCCAGTTATTGAGTCTGTCGCGTGATAATTCTTTGCCTTTGTGCAGCAATATAATATCCCTTGCCGCTGACAATATGTTCTTCTTTTTCATATGATTCGTTGAAAGAATTGGTAAGTAGCGTTTTGACTTTGTTCCTCCCCAAAATTATAGAACTCGACAGCCATATCGTTGCTCCCTGGAGACGATCCATTTTTTTTCGTCTTTTCAGTGCGTTCTCTGCCTCTTCTTTTGTGATGAGACCTTCGCATAGTTTTTGATTCTTCTTCAGATAGCTTAGAAAACGAATAATTTCCAATAAAATCTTTAACTGCTTGTTCCATGTTTTCTGTGTCTATGGTTTGATTGTCAAGTTTTGAATAATAGTCAACCTGTTCTTTCGAGTATACCTCTTGATCTGTTATGCTGTCTTCTTTGTTTTTTTATTAACTTTGTCATAATTTTTTTCTTTGTTTTTTTTGTTTTTTCCCAAATTAAGAAAGTACTTGTTTTTTTTTTTTTTTTTTTTTTCGCCTTCTTCAATCCATTTTTCCCGTGCTCTTGTTTGTGCACCTGTTGCATTTTCCATGCTGATTATTTCTAATTGCTGTTTTAAATGAAGCAGTTCACGCTGCAGATCATCATTCTCTGGATCTTTGATTATTTCATTTTCTACTTTTAAAAAATGTTAATGTCCAGTTGATAATTCCTCTTCTTGCGTGCTTTTTTTGTTTCCCGTATTCTACACAGAATTCTTTTATTTTCATCTTGTACACATTTCCCATTCTGCTGTAGAACTAACATGTCCGTTAGCTGCATTGTTGCATATATTTCGATCAAGGAACTCATTCATTTGTTTAACGAATGAATCATCTTTTAGATATGAATTGTTGAACCGCCATTATCCGGGTCCACGTACAAAAACTAGCATTATGAAGGTCGACTACGACTGCTTAGTGATCAGTATGTGGGACGGAAAAATATCACACGTGACAAGGTATTGTAAAAAAATATCTTCATTTGCGAAAATGTAGTCTATTCTGAGGGCTATAAAATGGGCTATGACGACACCAAGTGTGTTCTTTTTTCTGTGTCGTGAAAAATTCTCCAGATATCTGTAATACCAAGAGTCTGAACTGTGCGTTTAAAGCATTCTACTTCTATCTTGGAGTGTGCACGACCTGATATGATGTCTTCATTATTATTTATAACACAGTTGAAACCACCCAGAACAGTAAGTATTTTGTCTGAATATTTATGTACTGTGTCGTTGAGCCCTGAAGGGAAAGATATTTTTTCGTTACCCTCGTTTGGGGCATATGCATTTACTAAGACAAAGTCTATGTCTTCGTTTTTTGCACAGTGACGACAAGCATTTTTATCGTGTTGCTCTTCAAGTCTTGCTTCTCCGGTGAAGCGTTTCGAAAAAACAATCATTTTCCCTTTACTACGTGCTGTTCCTTCAAACAATTCTCCCTCCCTACTGTCTTTCCCAAATATGAATATCTTTACTTGTAATATGCGATTCTTGTAAGCACACAATGTCAATATTAGGTTGTTTAAAATAATCAAACATGGCTTTCCTTTCATTTTGTTGTTTTAGCCCTCTGGCATTCAGTGTCATAATTCGTAATGATTTCATAGAAAGAGTTAGTAATGATCTTTTCTTTTTTATATAATCTTGTCGCTTTCTTCCAAAGTTATAAATCACAGTTCATCATTCACAGTCCGTTAACCTAGCCAGATTCGTTTTTATCCATGGAAACGTGAGGAGGATGGCATACAAGAATCGTTCTCAGCTCTCACACGCTTCCTCACTTTTGTCGCTGATCTCACCCCGTTCCATCAGTCTGGGCTGTTTCTCTGTCTGGGACGAAGCTGATTCGCGCGAACGTGTGCGCTTTACAGACCCAGAGGTGTCTCTTCTGTAGGAATTGATGATGGTTTGTCTCTGTTTTGGTCGCGATCAGTTGGGACTCTTATTTCTGTCAGTAGTGTCATGGTTATTTTTATCCTTGCTCTTATCAGAAAGTGTAGTGTTGTCAGTTGTCTTTTTCCGTTGTCTTGTCATTTTGTCTGCTCTCTTCTTCCACATGACTGTCATCTGTCTGTCCAGAGTTCCCATCAGAACTCTGTTGGACAGTTTGAGCAGTTTGTGTGCATTCTCCCTGCATACTGCACACAGGGTCTCCTGCTTTGTGTCCGTCCTTAAAGCATTGTCTGCATTTCACAGGGCTGGCACAATCAGATACGCGATGCCCTTTAGTGAGACACTGCCGACACTCCGATTCTTGCTGCTGTCTGGCAAGGTTTTGTTATTTATGGTAAAGAGCTGCGCGGGAAAGGGGCCATTTGTACTACTTTTTGTAGGGGTACAGTTGGTACTTTTATGAAAATGAATCGTCGGCCCGTTTTTCCAGTGGGTCAATTTGCCATTTTGGTCTCTGTCCCGGTCTGCCATTAACTTGGAGTGAATCTCCACACCCAGCTGTTTCCCTGCTTCCAACAATTCATCATCAGAAAAGGACAGGGGGATGTTGCTAATGAATAGTTTTGTTGTTTGTATTGGATTTTCACTATGGTCCGTAACTCCACTGACGGGGTCGCGAACCACGAACGGATTTGGGCGTTTGACCTGCACTAGAACCCCCCCCCCCCCCCCCCCCCCCCCCCAGCGTAAAACCCTGGACAAGAAGTTTTCTGACGGCTGTCGGCCCTCCGGGGATAAATTCTCCACAGGGAGCCGATTCTTTGTGCCCCTTCCATGGAGTTGTATCCGCAGGTCTTTTTCCGCAGCAGCACAGATTTCCGAGGTAGTAAACGGTTTTTGATCAAAAGCCGGTCGTTGATTGTTAATAATAAAATACAGGCAAAAAACACGCTCACCTTCTGATCTTGTAGCCATTTCTTAAAGTATCCGCTGACACTGTCTCACTGCTTAGGGTCCAATGTTGATAATCACCATGAAAACACAAAAAGACAATAAGGAGAAAGTCACAAAAATAACTCTTATCATTGAAAAGAAAACCACACACCGTAAAGACATCGACAAATAAGTTTCCACACAGACAGAGCAAATACACTCTGTAGAAAAAGTAAAAGCACACGCAGATCGAGAGCTTTTCCAAATCACGTCTTGCTGACTTCAGCGTGAACACTCGTCTCCGCTGTCGGGAGGTTCATGAGTGCTGTCGCTGGACGAACATGTCGACGCCCTCTTGAGTGGGATGCTCACTCACTGGATCAGCGACTATGCAGTCACTGCCGTCAGCAGAAAGGGGGGGGGGGGGGGGGGGGGGGGTAGGGGGGGGGGGGGTTCACAGCGGGTCGTTTTGTTTTGATGAACCTGGGTGGACCACAATGTCCGGTTTTGTGTCACTCTTTTGGATGATTTGATAACAATTGCTTGATAAAGTTTTTGTTTCAATGTCATATAAAATAAGGAACATCTCTCGGTCCTAGCAATTCATCTATTATTTCAGTAGACAGCGCAAACAACGAATAAAGTTCACATGATTCTAGTAGTTTCAACCGCGGTTACGTGATATGCTT
>JADBJO010020388.1:20000-22500 GCA_016801955.1 Conus betulinus
CCCAGGGACAACTTTACAGCTTTACTGTCAATTCTTTGAAGTTTCTTTAAATGCGATCGCGGAGCTGAAAAGAATACCTCCTGTCCGTAAGTCAATCTTGATCGTACAAGACTGGTTGCTAAATGCAACAAAACTTTGGGATCCTGTCCCCATGGAGAGTGACTGACAATTTTTAGAAAATTCAAACTTTTAACCGCTTTAGTAACTATCGAGTCTATATGTTTTTTTCCAGTTTAGTTTTGGTGTAAGTAGGACGCCTAAAAATTTTACTTCAAAGTTTATAAAAAAATTTCCCGTCCTCCCAGAAAGAATATAGGCAAGTTACTTGGGTTATATCCATTGTTAAAGAGAACCAAATGTGTCTTTTCAACAGAGAATTGAAAGCCGTTCAAATGCATATAACTATTTAATTTATCCAGCTCGTTCTGAAAGAGCTTCTGAATATAATTATTTATGTGACGTAAATTTGTTCTTTTCTTTAAAGATACATTAATCCATATTGCAATGTCATCAGCATATTGAGCTACCTTGGTATATGATGAAAAACATGTACATAAGTCATATAGCATTACGTTGAATAACAAAGGGGAGATAATAGAACTTGTGGAATTCCCATATCTATAGATCTTGAGGATGATGAAAGTCACACCAACTTTGGTCATTATATGTCTCCCACTTAAAAAGGATTTCACATAATTGTAGACGTGACCAGAAAGACCAATTTTTTTTTAATTTATACAGTAGTCGGCTGTGCCACACTCTATCGTAAGCTTTAGTAAGATCAAAGAAGGAAGCAAGGACACTTTTACGTTTAGAAAACTGTTTCTTATATATGAGTAGTTAGTCGTGTCAGGTGATCAATTGTACTTCGTCCTTTTCTAAATCCAGCTTGATGTGAAGAAAATACATCATTTTTATCACAGTAATAGGCCATTCTGAAATTTACTATTTTTTCCATGACTTTTCCAGTATGAGACGTGACTGAAATGGGTCTATAACTAGACGTCTCAGACCGAGGCTTGCCCTGCTTTAGAATAGGAGTCACAATAGACGTCTTCCACTTATCGGGAATTTGTCCACATTCCCAACATTTGTTAAATAATTTATGTAAAATGACTATCCAGTTCTCTGGTAAATGGTTTTAACATAGTGTAAGAAATCCCATCCAAACCAACCGAAACCTTTTTATTTCCCAACAGACGGATAGCATTCCTGACTTCCTGTAAAGATATTGATACATTTATAGTACTGTTGTTGTTTGGTACAGGATCTCTATAGTTATCAGTATTTTTTTTTTTTTAATCTAAACGACTTTTGTTCATTAGGCAAACATTCGTACAACATGTTTTAACGTACATAGATGCAAATTCCTCAGCCTTTTTCTTGGGAGATAAATTCTTTACTTGTTGTTTTGATCGGGTAATCTTGGAGTTTAATGCCCGATTTCATTTCTTTCACCTTATCCCACACCTTTTTCAAGTCTTTACAGTCAGATACTTCATTTAGACAGAACTGTGACCAGTATTGTCTTTTTGCTTGCGCTGTGACTCTGTTTGCTTTTATTTTTGTACTGCACATTTCTTTATGAGCTGCTTTTATCTCTTGCACAGGAACTTTTCTAACTTTTAGCCAGTTAATAAGCTAATGTTTTTTGCTTTAACAGCATCCTCGCAAGCCTGATTCCACACATTCCCTGAGAATGTTTCACACCTTTTTTGATTTTTTTTTAGGAATAGCTAGAGCAGCAGCCTCAAGAACTGCTTTCTGAAAGTTATCAAAAAGATGTTAACATCCTCACAAATAACTTCACTCTCAGTCTTCTCAGTGAGGTAATTTGAAAAGTTTCCCAATCTGCCTTTATGTAATTAAATTTAGGTATAACATCTTCACCACTAACTTCAGATCCAACGGATTCTTTAAAAGATAAAAGTATTGGCACATGGTCACTACCTAGTGGGTCATTGGCTGTATCCCACTTTGCTGTTAATGCTAAAGCAGGTGAAACAAAGGTTAGATCAAGCGCCGATGCTCTATGATGAGATATATGTCTGGGATGCGCGCGTAGTTCTCCCCCGTCGTAAGCAAAACTAAAGATGAATCCACAACAGTTTCCAGAAAATCAGGGTGAGAAACTATTTGACAATCTTCATCCCAGAAAGGAGCATGAGAATTGAAATCGCCACCAACGATCCACTTTTCTTTAGAACAGTTTAGAGAACGTAACCAATTAGTATTTTGCCCATCAGGGCCCTTAGGGTAATAAACTGATGCAAAATGTAAAATTTGATTGTTTGAAACTTTCAATTTTATAAAGGATGCCGACACATTAGGACTAACGTACGTGTAATCTAAACCACATTGTACATAGATAGCTGTACTAACTTTATCAGAATCTTTGCATATATGATAAACCGGGGGCATTACAGGTGACTCTTTAGACAGCAGTTCCGTGCACATCTGCAGCAGACGAGACTTTGGACAGCAATTCTGTGCATGTCTA
>JADBJO010020389.1:0-5000 GCA_016801955.1 Conus betulinus
CACGCACAGATGCTTGCTTTCGATAGTAAACTGAACTACTTCCTGCCTTGTTTGTGGGTTGGTTCAGATGTTAGATTATGTATACGTTGTAGTTTTTGTCTGTTTCTCCTCTATGTTCACAGATTCGTTTAAATGCATTTCATGTTACAAAGGGAACAATAAATGAATTGAGTGTTTCATTCTATGCTTTATTATACTTATACATGTTTGTTTTGTGGAGTATTTGATGTGATAAACTGTTTTTGCAAATATTTAACAAACTAATTATTTTTTCTTTAGTATCTTTATTAGGTTTAATTTTGTAGATTATTTGATATGGTAAACTGTCTTTTACAACTATCTAACAAATGGATTTTTTAAAGGCATTCCAGAAAAGTCACAGAAGTTGGTTTCAAAGTGGGGGTGACTGCAGTCGGAAATTGAAACGAGAAAAAAGAGATTACTACGCCGCCAAACGAAGGAAGAAGAAACAAATTACAAAACAAACATTGGTGTTTGCTTTGGAATTTGCTGGCTCTTTCACTGAGTGGCGCCGTAATTTTGTTTTTGTTCTTGGTCAAGAAAGTATCAAAAACGGAAATATTGATATGCCTGACTCAAAAGAAGAATATCTATCATAACTCTCAAATTAACTTGGATTCGTTAAGTTAAACGATCAACCCACATGTGAAAGCACTTTCAGTTTAGTCAGTTTCCTCTGTCGTCATTTCTTGATATCTATGACCCAGGATTTTTTTTTTCAAGATTCGGCCAGCATAGCTAGTCCATGGTAGCTGTTTCTGAAGCAGGTAAATCGGATTTGTGTTGATTTTTTGTTTGTTTTGTTTGTTTGTTTTGTTGGGTTTTTTTTTCACGAACTTTGGCGGAAAATGTCTGACTCCTTGACGAACTCTCGTATTCTAATAAACGTACATTGATCGGAAAGAACTGTGCTGTCTCCAAAGCAGGCTACTTGGTGCGAAAAAAAAAAAAAAAATGAATTGCCTCGTACATTTTCAGATCGTAATGGGCACTTTCTTTCTCGTGAGCATTTTACAGAGAAGTAAGTATGATGTTAGTGTAGATTTTCTCACTTATGCCGGATGAAGGTAAACGTAAACTCTACTCTCCGTTGTAAAAAAAAAAAAAAAAAAAAAAAAAAAGTTTCTGCTCTATATGAAGTTTCGAAAGCGCCCTTGTGTCATAGTAATCGAAAAATTACTTGGTAACTACAGGCTGCGAAAAATGGGAATAGACCTTGTCAGAGCAACACGATTGGGTGCCTTGTTTTGTGTATGCTTACAAAAATAAAAGACATACATCTAAACTGGTTTCAGCTGAGGGTAGGGCACCGATCTACAGGTACCAAAGTAGTTTTTAAAACAAACGGGTACAGGTTGTGGCGTCCTGGCTCCATTTTCCGTAGCCTACCTAGGGATAGGATTGACCACTTTTTTTTTTTTTTAATGCGCTCATATGCAGCGCTTTTAGAACATTTTCACTGACTTAGTAAAAGGAAAATGTGCACACGCATTGCATAACGTATGAACAGATTTTTTGTTTTTAGCTATCTGCCCTTTTTGATTTCATATGTGTGTGTATCTTGCCAAGTTAATATGTTTGTACTCGGCTGGGCGGATGTGTATGCAGTGTTTGCATTTATGCTTCTGTGTACACGTTTGGATACACAATCCATGTTTCAGGGGAGGGTGTCGAAGCTTCCTGTTGCTGATGTGGGCAGTAAGCTGAGTGAGATGATCTAGCACCCGACGAGTTTGGAACAGCCGATTCCTGAGACGTTAGTTCGTTGCCATGCGACACGCGCGACGTCCCGACAAACCAACAACAATCTAGGTAAGAACAGTAACTCCAAAACAGGCATAGCGAAAGTAATACAGAGGGAAGGGCGGTGGGGGGAGGGGGGAGGTGTGGAAGGGGGGGGGGGGGGGGGGGGGTAGGGGCACAGGAAGAAGAAGGCAAAACGATGAAAGCATCAAAAAAAACAAACAAAAGAATTTATGATAACAAAAATGTCTTTCATATGCCCAGACATTGAGCTTCACACGCTACTTTAAGCCTATAATTGATGCTTAAATCTCCTACTGAAATTTTGTGGAAATTATGTTGGGAATTATCTTTTCCTCTTCTGTCTTCCCTTGTCCACTTACCAATCTTCCTCCTCCTGCCTCCAATCCCCATCCCTCATCCCACCCTACCGTCACAACCAGTTTAATAAGTCCACACACTCTCCCACTTCTTTAGTTTGAACAAGAATGAATTAGCTGGGGAAAAAAATTCGTTGTTTTATGTAATAATTATCTCCAATGTATGTGCGTGCGCGCGTATGTGTGCGTGTATGCATGTGTTTGAGAGTGAATGCATGTGTGTATGAGTGCTCGAGTATGAGTGTGTGTGTGCGCGCACTCATGCGCGCGCGCGTGTGTGTGTGTGTGTGTGTGTGTGTGTGTGTGCGCGCGCGCGCGCGCGCGCACGCATGGCGTGTGTATGTCTGTGTGTGTGTGAGTGTGTAAGTTTGAGTGTATGTGAGGGTATGGGTGTGTTCGTATTGAGATGTGTGTATTTGTGTATTTATGTAAGTGCGTACGTTTGTGTGTGTGTGCGCGCGGCACGCGCGCGCGTATGTGTGTGTGTGTATGTGCGTGTGAGTACGCACGCGCGCGCGCGTGTGTGTGTGTGTGCGTGTGTGTGTGTATGTGTATGTGTGCGCGCGTATTTCTGTGTGTTAATCATGCTTCTTTGCTTTGCTTTGAAAAACGTTGGTATTCTGTTCATAATGTTTTCTTAAATGTCAGTACACCTTGAGTTAATCTGACAATAATTGGAACCGACACCAGTTCATTTCAAACAGATCAGAAGATATACACGTCATGTGCCTGTGGCGAACAGTGCACCATGCACAATCACGGCAGCCATTTCAACAGTTCGTTGGCATCAGTTCGGGGGGAGCTTCGACAAGAGCTGTCGAAATAAGCCAGAGTATGCTGAACAAAGAGAGATGGGGACAGACCTGTCGTTCATGGGTGCGAGTAATGCAGATCGTCAGGGTAATCTCTGCATTGGGATGTTAACCTTCCATGTGATAAAAACAAATAAAAAGCAGGCTTTGGTATCATGAGAATATGCTTTCTCCCGCTCGCCCTGTGTGTGTGTGTGTGTGTGTGTGTGTGTGTGATGTGATGTGTGCGCGCGCGCGAGCGAGCACCCTTGCGTAAGGTTTAAGTTTTAGTTTCATGTAGATGAGGTCACTGCCTGCAGATTAATCCATATGCGTGACACCGCATCCGCTCAGCTGTGCCTTAAGGCCACAGTACCCTAGACGTAAAAAATAAGTGAGTCAAATCATTGCTTGGTCGAAGCTAGGAGACCTAAGTTCTTCTTTTTTTTTTTTTTTTCTTTTCTGTCTCAATTTCTGTGCCACTCCAGTGGCATTACCCCCATGCCACTCATTCCAACACCATGTCCACAGCCACACCCTGGCTTGACTCGCCGCCACCTCGGCACCAGCAATACATGAGAGAGCAGCAAATATCAGGTGGTCATGAGACAACCCACCAGAGAAGACACTGCTCTACTGCCAAGTCACTTCGGCAGTCTCCAGTGGTGCCTATTCTGATTCAGCATACGCAGGATATCACCTGCTAAGTCCCACCCCCTCCCCCAGCCTCTGCTTATCCCGCCTACTGACGACAGCAACTGCTAAATCACGGAGCCAGCTCTAGTAAGCGTCCCCCTCTGAGCGCGTGGAGGCTTAGATACTGTCGAATGAAAGTTCACTGTGACATTTGTTGAATGCTTTTAAAGGGAGAAAGGAATTAAGAGAAATGACTTTTTCACAAAAGTCAATACACACACACACACAATACTACTTTCACTAATAATTCATCTGATGGTGCTTTTTAGTTGCTGCTACTATCCAGACTCTCGCAGCTATTGCAGTTACTTGTCCAAGTGCTGCAAGCGTTGACACCACGTCCACTTGGCCTGTGCCAATGGAACGATAAATCATTACAGTAATAAACGCAAGACACAAAATTGCGACTGAAATGAGGAATGTTAGGACTACATCCAGCACACTCAAAAAGCTACAGTCGCAGCATATTAAGTAAATGAAAGAATTCGTGAAGCCAAAGATCAGAGAGGTTTACCGTGAGTGTATACTGCTCAACAGAGGGATGGAACACGGGCAGGGTGGACGTTGTCTTCTTCAGGACAGGTGGTTGGGTAGCTGTACTGCCTCACGTAGCCAGCACTCACCCCAGACACTGGCGAGAACTGAGGTTCTGCTCCAAGCACCAGCCTACAACGGAACACATCCTCCGCAAAAAGTCGTCGTTCACACGCACATTCACGTAATCGATTTCGATGCCGTACGTGTCCAGACTTTCGAAGACTAAAGTCAGCATATGGTAGCCCCGGCTCAGTGTCACGTTCTGGAAAGAAGCCGACCTGAACACGTTCCAGTTGGACCCGACGACGCTGTGGAAAGTCAGTGTCTGTGGGTCGTCCACGTCTACTCGGACCACGTCTTCTCCTCCGTTGTTGGAATACGTCACCTTGATGTTGGCATCTGAGACGTCACGGTCGAGACAGAAAGGGAAAGAGAGACGCTCAGTGGTGTCGGTAACGTAGACAGTTTCGGAGCTGGGAGGCCTGGCTTCTGTCATGAATCTTGTGCTTCCCGGGCAGAGACTCTGCTTCCAGTTGAAACGTAACAGCGGCATACGTGTTCGGAATAATCAGTGGCAGCAAGCAGAGAAGGTGGACGACCTGCATGGTGGTTAATAGAATCAGCTCAGTGCAGTTCTACTACGCCTTATTCATCCACGTGGAAAATCGTTTGTGCGCTCGTCCTCGCCGCACCTGCTTTTGTCTCGCTGGTCACGCAGCTTCTTACACCTCTGTCAAACCAGACTTTGGTCAGACAATCGCGGGAACAAACCGACACAGCCGGTCTCCCGCATGTCGCGGGCGAAGCGACGAGTGTGGGCTCGGGCTACAGC
>JADBJO010020389.1:7500-15000 GCA_016801955.1 Conus betulinus
TGACGAAGCTTTGTTTAACTCAGTAACTAGCAAGGGTGGATTCGGGGGAGGGTAAGAAGGAGAACAGGAAGATTGCTGGAGCCTCCTGCTCCTCCACGCTGACACCTCCTATCTAAAATCTCACTGTTGGCGTGACAAGAAACCGTCCGGTTATTCACTTGCGTGTCGAGTTTGGAAGACTCTCTCTCTCTCTCCCTCTCTTTCTCTCTCTCTCGCGCGCGCGCCCACACACACACACACACACACACACAGATGCGGACACGGATACGGATGATTCATTAAAAAAAAAGGCCACGGGCCCCCTTTGAAGGTGGTGCATAAACAGCATATAACATAGGCACAGGAAATGTTCACTATCAAGAAGAAAACATCAATGGGTAGAGAAACATGGGAAAACTGATAACCGAATTATGAGCAATATTCAGATCGATATAAATGTTTTATATAAGTAAACAGCAAACTGTTTGACAACATCTTCATGCTTAGAAGCCATAAGCAATACAAGTCTAAACAATAAGGGATGGCCTAGATACTTTGTAGGAATTAGCTGATCTCTAAGATTGTTCAAATGGGACCAAAAAAAAAAAAATGGACCTCGTCTTCTTGTGCACCTTTGCACAATGGACAAATAAGATTTCGTTCATTGTGCTTTTTGTAACGATAGCGATAAGGATACAAATAAGGTATTCCAAATCGAAATCTGGTCATACCTTAAATGTCTGTCTATTTTCATTGAAATATAGGTTGGAATACAGTGCCACACATACCCAAACCCAAGTTTATACAGTTTAACTTTTACCGTTGTTAACCAGTTTACTCTTCCTTTCAACTAAATCGTATAACATTTAGTACGCTTTTTAGGCAGCATTGACTCTTGCATTTGTGTAAGTTTTAGCCAGTAATAAATGCATTTAATCATAGAGGTTAAACAAATTGAGTATCTATTTGTCTCTCCATATACTAAATCATTAGGTGTTTGTAATGAAACCCCAAGGAATTTCTCATGGCAAACAAATGGACTGTTTGTAATGAAACCCCAAGGAATTTCTTCATGGCAAACAAATGGACTGTTCACAGTGTAACGCTGCATTATCAAGCCCCCACACTTCAGCGCCATATTGTGCAATGGGCTGCACTTTGAAGATCAATAACAGTTTCTAATAACAAAACAACATCATCTGCCAAAAATAGAATAAATACATGTAAAAAAAAATCTGTAGTAAATGTCGCGCTTTGTCTACCATTGGAAACAACTTCTGAGGTTAATTCATTGAAAAATAAAGAAAAAAAAGGATAGGGCTACACACACATCCATTGTTTACACCACTAGTACATTGAATAAAATCTGATATATTTCCCCCACATTACTATACATACTCATTATGCATTTAAATAGCTTCCCATGTATACCATTCTTTCAGAGAATAGGCTCTAAAATACTTCTGTTCACGGAATCAAAGGCTTTTTCAAAATCAATGAAAGCAACATATAATTTACGATTCAAAGAAAATTGTTTTTGTATAAATGCCATCAGAGTAAACATATGATCGACTGTAGAGTACTTCCGTTTAAATCCGGCTTGATACTCTCCTGTTAAATCATTTTCTGTTACCCATCCCTGCAATCTGTAATTAACCACCATACTGTAGATTTTACTGGCTGCAACACAGATGGAAATACCCCAGTAGTTGTTAGGATTATTTACATCACCTTTCTTGTGCAGAGTAAGAGCGATTGATTCAGTCCACTTTTCAGGATATATCCTATATTAAAAAAAAAAAGCGTTAAGGAAGGACACCAAGAATTTCAGAATTGCGTCTGATTTGCAGCCATGTTTTAAAAACTCGTCAATGATGCCATCTGGACCGGCAGCTTTATGATTTTTAATTTTTCTTAAAGCAAACACCACCTCCTCTTTAGTAATCGGATGATTAAAGGTATCTACTTCTTCGTTGACTTCTACGCTATTATACTGAACAAATTCATTGCCTGGTTCATCTTTTGTTAGTATCTTTTTAAAGTGTTCAAACCACGTGTCAAAGTCAATACTGTTTGCCGGTTGCCTCTTTTTAAACGAAATCTTGTGTACCGCGTCGCAAACTCTTTCTGACTTTTAATCGATGAGACTAACTTATTCAGAAGAGCGTTATTAAATTGCTTTTTTTCTTTATCCTTAGTAAATGTTTATACACACGTCTTTTTATACAGTAGCTAACACGGCCCTCATCATCATGCATACGATTAAACTTATTAAGCAAATCCCGAACACGTTTTTAGTAAACATGACACTGAATCAAACCAATCTTTATCTGCATAACGTTTCATAGAGTGTATCTGTTTTTTTTTTCATGCATTGTGCCGCATCGTTTTAAACATGAATTAAAAACATCCAAGGCATTATCAATGTCGATGTCTATGAGGCTTATGCATATAACATTTTTTCCCGAAATTCTTCTGCCAAAATATTGCCATAGTATACATGAGCAAAATCTCTCCACACACATTTTTGAATAATGCGGTTTTATCTGTTTGGCACATTGTTTTTCTTGATCACATAAACAGTGAAAAGTTCAATTTGACAGGCAAAATGATCTGACTCAATCCGTTCACATACTCTCAACTCGCAAACATCACACATAAAGGCGTACAATTCACAAGACATCAAAAAGTAATCGTTCACACTGCATTTAGAACACGTAAATCCAAAGCAGTGCACATATTTAACAACAGTTTACCATAATTGTTCAATGATTTTGTCTCCTGAGCATCTGTTAACACTGGGTGGGTGACTGGACAGCTTGCCATTCAAAACATCACAATCACAATTTTCCTGACAATGATCAGAAAGATCTGAAGTCCTACTATTCAGATCCACACACAAAGAGACATGCATATCACCATGAGCCAACAAGCAGTCAGTGACCCATTCTTCAAGTAACACAATATCATTTTCACAGTCAAAATAAGCGCAATATGGAGACCCCTCAGGGGGATATAACAAAATACATACAGAACATCTTTAACAGAACCAAACAATGACTTGCTAAGGATAAATGCACCAAAAACATTTGACTTAATGCAACCTGTTTAGCACATAATATAAATTCATTTTTAATTTAAACACATTAGACCGCCTGATCGTCTCCCCTGAGTAGTGAATTTTACAGCAGAAACACACACAAACTTTTATAACCAGAAAAGACGGTTGAAGAAAATTCATCTACAAAAGTTTCAACAAGACATATGAAATCGAAAGAACTGACAAATGAGATGAAATCCATATCAGACAATTTAGAAATAATTCCATTAACATTCCAATGTAAGAAAAAAATCACTTTGTTTTAGCACAAACATTATTATACACATTATTATCAAAAGCTCGGGGAGAGAGAGAGAGAGAGAGAGAGAGAGTCGTCATCCAGTTGTTTCTATAATCCTTTCACCCACTCAAACCCTGCCCCGTGGAGGTTTTTCCCCTCCAGATGTTACTTCCAAAACATCTAATCCGCTCTTGATCAGAATACACTTCACTGGAACTGAAAAGAAAAGGAACGACATCAGTGATTTTTTTTCCAAGTTCACATGTTTAGTTTACTTGCCGTTGGAGACACCCCCCCCCCCCCCCCCCTGTCTCTCTCTCTGTCTCTCTCTCTCTGTCTCTCTTCCTTCCTTCCTTCCGCCGCTCCCACACATCCCTTACACACACACGCGCACTCACGCACGCACACACACGCGCGTGTATGCATGCACGCGCGAGCGCGCGCGCACACACACACACACACACACACACACACGCGCGCGCGCGCGCACACACACACACACACACACACACACACACACAGAGTATGAGTGATGTTTTGAACTTACCTTCTCTCTCTCTCTCTCTCTCTCTCTCTCTCTCTCTCTCTCTCTCTTTTATGTAACAGTTATGAATATAACAGATTTCTGCTTTCTTTTCTCTTCATCTTTTGAACTGCTCTCATAAAACTGTTACGCTTCACTTTGCCTGTCGGGTCTCCTGTATATTCTGTCGTTCTTTACGTGTATTTTGTTGCTACTGTCGTTGATGTTGCTCTTGTATTCTTGGGTTTGCAACCGTTCCTTTTTTTCTCAACTGTGCGTGGTTAACTTAAATAAGGGTGGTTATATTCATCTTGGTTTTAGTTGTTGAATGTTCGAATCTAACATTGGTTTCGATCACGTAGATCTGCAAGATTATCGGCTGCAGTTTGTTGGCCAGAAAACAATTCATCCAAGGGTGCTGAAAGAATTAACTAACCACGAAGCTGGAGAATCAGTCCCTCCGACCTTATACTACCGTTAGAAACTTCTAATGGCATGAGAAGAAGCACAACAAGTTTTGTTTTGTTTTTTTTTTCTGTCTCATCATCTATGTCCATTTCGGTGGCGTTGCCCTCCCACGCTGTTCATTCCGGCTTCTCGCCCACACCACACCTGGGTTGTCCTGCCGCAGCCCAGGCAACGGCAATCTACATGAAGCAGTCAATGTCAAGATGTCAGAGGCAACCCACCAGAGGAGACACTGCGCTGCTGCCGAGTCACTTCGTTGTGTT
This sequence comes from Conus betulinus, assembly GCA_016801955.1. Taxonomy (NCBI): domain Eukaryota; kingdom Metazoa; phylum Mollusca; class Gastropoda; order Neogastropoda; family Conidae; genus Conus; species Conus betulinus. The sequence goes on from JADBJO010020389.1 coordinate 12,075, forward strand.
CAGTGGTGCCTGTTCTGATCCAGCAGACGCAGGGACACTTACCTACTCAGCTGCTACTGATGACAAGAATTACTTGCTCGCGGAGCCGGTGAGAGGAAGTGTCCCTTCCGGAGGGGCGCCACCACGTCCGTCCAGTCTCCACATGAATTTGCCAGTATCGGCGACCTCAACAAGAGCCCACCAAGGGCATAGGTGTGAAGAGGAAATCGAAGCTGAGGCCACCATGAGAGCAGGGCATGAAGGGCCACAGAATTTGTTACTATTTATAAAATTGGAAATGAAATGAGGCAGGGAACAGTAAACAATAAACAGTAAACAAGTGGGGTAGTTTTTGCTCCCATAAGGAAACCTAACACAGAGTAACTTTTATTCAAGACTGGCACAGCCTTTTAAACTTGAATAAAGTCAGACAAATACAAAGACGAACAATCTAATAGTGGGGGAAAACCAGCCGCCGTGGCGAAGTGGTTAGCGTCGCGCGGACTCCCGGCTGGGAGGTCGTGGGTTCGAATCCCATCAGAAGTCATGTGGGTTTTTCTGCCCCGACCGGCTCCTACCCAGAGTTGAGTTTGCTGCGGGCTCAGTTGGGAAGACTGGGACCACACAGTCGAGTTTCATCCACTTAATGGATGCGTTTCTGAGAGTGTTGCTCAAATTTCCTGACCAACACTGCAGGTGTCTGTATCTCTCGGGCCTGGTTGACGCCGGGATATATTATGAAAGGAAGCGTAGAGTACAGCCCTGTCATGTAGTCTCCGACCGAAATGGAAATCCGTAGCATCATCTTTATCATCCTCATTCTCATCGATCAGCAAAAAAAAAAAAGTCTCAAATTCTGTGGCCCTTCATGCCCTGCTCTCATGGTGACCTAAATTTCGATGTCCTCTCCACGTCTGTGGCCTTGGTTTGGTTCCGTCCGGGTCACCGGTATCGGCGAGTCCATGGGGGCTGTCGTTGGACGGACGTGGTGGCGCCCTCCGGAGGGAGAGCTCACTCACGCCGACTCCGCGACTAAGCAATTATTGTCGTCAGTAGGGGGCTTAGTAGGTGGTGTCCTGCGTATGTTAGATCAGAACAGGCGCCACTGAACACCACTGAAGTGACTCGGCGGCAGTGCAGTGTCTCCTCCGGTGGGTTGCCTCTTGACGACTTGACATTGACTGTTTTTTCTGTGGATTGCCGGTGCCGGGGCTGTGGCGGGGCCGACTGGGCTTTGGCTGTGGACGGGGTGTCGGAATGAGCGGCGGGGTGCACTGCCGCGTGCGTGCGTGCGTGCGTGCGTGTGTGCGTGTGTGTGTGTGTGTGTGTGTGTGTGTGTGTGTGTGTGTGTGTGTGTGTGCACTATCTCCTCCTGGCTAGGTATTGTTGTTTTCTGGGCCACTGGTACAAAATGTGTGTGTGTGTGTGTGTGTGTGTGTGTGTGTGTGTGTGTGTGTGTGTGTGTGTGTGTGTGTGTGTGTGTTCGTTCGTTCGTTCTTTAATTTGACGTCTATCCACCTAACAGTGATCTTAGACAGTATGTAAGTGTTATGTGTGTGTGTGTGCATGTGATGTTTTTGGGTGTATGCATGCAAACGGTTGGTGTTGATTTGGGGCGTACGTAGATATGTATAATGCAATTAGGCCTAGATTTAAAATTAAAAAAAAAAAAAAAAAAAAAAAGAAAAGAAAAGAAAAAAAAAAAAAAAAAAAAAAAAAAACACCACATAACTGGATCCAAAACTTTCAAAGAAACACTAAATAAGCAACTAACACCAAGATTAAGAAAATAACATAGAAGGACTCCCGGCTGGGAGGTCGTGGGTTCGAGTCCCATCAGAAGTCATGTGGGTTTTTCTGCCCCGACCGGCTCCTACCCAGAGTTGAGTTTGCTGCGGACTCAGTTGGGAAGACTGGGACCACACAGTCGAGTTTCATCCACTTAATGGATGCGTTTCTGAGAGTGTTGCTCAAATTTCCTGACCACACTGCAGGTGCCTGTATCTCTCGGGCCTGGTTGACGCCGGGATATATTATGAAAGGAAGCGTAGAGTACAGCCCTGTCATGTAGTCTCCGACCGAAATGGAAATCCGTAGCATCATCTTAATCATCCTCATTCTCATCGATCAGCATTAAAAAAAAATGTCTCAAATTCTGTGGCCCTTCATGCCCTGCTCTCATGGTGACCTCAATTTTCGATGTCCTCTCCACGTCTGTGGCCTTGGTTTGGTTCCGTCGGGGTCCCCGGTATCGGCGAGTCCATGGGGGCCAGTCCTTGAACAACTTCAAAAATGTTCGATTCGTCAGAGATGACGTCTTCAAAGACTGACATCGACGGTTCAGTGTTCAACAACCAAGCAGGTAAATAGGTTTCATTCTATCACAAAATAGTAGTAGATGGAACGGAGTGATTTGCTGGCCACAAATACAAGTCACATGTTTACAGAATTTGGTTTTTAAAGGCATTAAGCCTCAATCTAAAAATCAAACTTTTTAAAAATCCTCTCTTGGTAGAGATTCTTCATACCTGTTTTTATTTGCTGATATCTTGTTAAATAATATCCCTTTTTGTTTTTGGTGCCTTTTCCCTTCTTTGAAATAGAGTTCCAGGCTGCGTCTTTTAAAAGACTATAACTCTCATGTAAGGATAAAGGAATGTATATCTTTGTTAAATCAGTTTCAGTGATAGCAGCCTTTTTGGCTAATTTGTCTACCCTTTCATTCGCAGGTAATCCACAGTGAGATGGACCCCCAAAAAATCGACATAAGAACCACGTAAATGCAAAAAATGAATTAAGTGGTACACTTCTGATATAAGTTCTGCTCTCACACTTGTGTTCGAAAATTTTAGAGCTTGTAGGACTGATTTTGAATCACACAAAGTAGTATTTGAAATACAGGAAATCGAAAATCAAGAAGAAGTTTAATGCCATAATAATGGCAACA
>JADBJO010020389.1:20000-31426 GCA_016801955.1 Conus betulinus
ACTCGAAACGAAAAATGTGTTTCCAAATTTTCTGGGGGTCACAAAAATATTTAGAGGGTCACACCTTATAAGTGCTTGTAAATGTACTGAAAATCCCCCGCGTGCGCACACACACACACACACACAAGCACACGCACACATACACGAACACACACACAACACGCGCATGCGTGTGCACAGCTTGTTCTGAGCTGACTGACTCTCTCACATGTAATACATGTATACACAGAGAAAGAATTTGACAGAAATGGATAAGAGGTGCTATCAACAAAGTTAATGGGGAAAAAATTTTTAAAAACCCTCCAGATTATGGTAAACATTATTCATGTATATACGTGTTCAAATGTTAGTAAAGTGTTAACTAAAGTGAATAAGTATGAACACCTACACTGTCAGGATTTGAACAGTGAAACTGGATGTTCAGGATATCCTCTGGGATTATCGTCACAGAATTTTCACAGTGTGAGCCAGTTCTGAAAGTACTGAAACATTTTATTATTTGACCATATTCCAGTTGCTTTACAACATGATAATCGGGAGCCTGGTGACAAATAAAAGGCAAGTGATCAATATTTGTGAAACCTTTCGTGAAACTATGTTCGTTGGCCACTCTTGGACTGTGTGCACCACATTCCTACATCCATAACAGAGCCATTTTCATTATAAATCTGAACCGATCATGTTTGATGTTGCATCTATAGATTATTTGACTGCCTTTCCATTCACTGGATGATCACCCGCAAGCCACAGAGAACTGTCAATTTTATCTCTGAAGAGCTGAATTACATATGATTTAATTTAAAACTATGGATGCTGTTTGCGCTTGGCCGAATCACTTGATCTTGTGGTCCAATCGTAGACTTGGTTGTCTAATTTGGTGACTGTTGACTGTGTTGTTGGTTTTCAGCAGAGAAGAGTTCTCACACAGAAGTTATTCATCCATATACAGAACATTCAAAAAGGTCAAGACAAGTTACATTTTTATTGACTTCAATCAAGGCAGATCGGATTAAAGTACTTCTACATGATGTGCTGCTCGGAGTTGCAATGCATACAGCTACAGGAGAAAATCATTGTGTCACAGTAAATTTTGGTACATTTTAGTGACACACTGGACTGATTTCCAGTGCGTCAGAGATGCACATTTGTGCGTAAGAATTATCACTGGATCATTAGAGTTTCAGGCTCTGTTTGTTTCAAGTTTCAGCATTAGTTCAGACACATTTTCTGTCAGTCATGCTCTTTTTTCATCAAGTCATATTGACTTTGATATGAGAACACCATAGATGTTCTATGCCAAATATTAAAACACACATCTTGACACAGGTTTTCATACACGTATGACATTTTAAGTTGTTGTAGACCAATACATAATTTGAGATGACAAAAACCTAATACGTTACAAGCCTCTCCTATTGAATCATACCCAGTACGTGCTGCAACAGCTGTCTATTTTTGGGCCAGCGTACAGATAGTGGTGTTGCTCAGGGCTGGTTTAATAAACAAACAATCAAGAACCATGATTACTTGAAAATACTGTTCCTCAACAAAAGTTAGATAAGTAATGAGCAGCGGTTCATTGAATCACAGATAGTGAAAAACATAGTCCAACCTTCATTCTGCCCTGCATGGGATTGTGGGAGAGTATTGCCCACATCATGACAAACATGGACTGTACCCTAAACCAGCTGTCTGTGTGCGAAGTGGCCTTCTGTATTACAAATCACTGTCTAGGGATGTGACAATGAGTCTCACCAAAAATAGTAATGTGGACTGATTGTTGCATCCATTGACTGCGAAGGTCAGTGAGCCATGGTTATTTGTGCATTAAATAAACTACGTGGTCACCCACCAAACAACCACAGTCAGTGGTGGTTGTCATTAGACCAACAGTCGACAACTGTTTCTCTATTAAACCAGCCCCAGGATATCACATATCAGGTCAACTCAAAAGGAGCTCGACTGTTGTTTTGTCCACACCGCTGCCTTGCCAGTTTTAGTGAACAGGGAGGTTTCCATACACGTGTAATTTGTCTTTTCAATGAAGAATTGCCAGGAAGAATGAGAGAATGGTAGGGTGGAGGTGGAAGGGTTGGTTGGTTGATTGTTTTTGTTATTAAATTAACTGTTTTTCTCCCCCATGGACATGGAAGAGAAGAAATTCATCTCTTTGTAATTTTCTTGATAAAAGTTTTTGAGATGATTGTGTGTTGTGATCTGTTAGACGCATAGTATGTATGTGTGCAAAAATGTTATCCTTAAAAATGAACCTCTGCTGACATCCTCATTTGTATATCAAGGCTGAATTTTTAATGAGATCAAATTACACTTGGACTGTAGACTTCCATCATAATGTTCGTGTTTATGACTGGCATGTGGTTACACGAAGCATATTAGATCATTACACGATAATGTGAATGCAACAAACAAGTGAAATAAGAACAAAATCAGTCGTGTCTGTGAGAGTTCATGTGGCTGTCTTTGTTGTTTGTGTGTACATTTGTGCATGTGGAAGTATATTAGTGCAGTGTGTGGGGGTGGTTGTGGTGATGGTGGGAGGGACAGGGAGAGGAGGCACACGCTAAAAGGTAGGTTGACAAATCATGTTTTAAAACTGAGAATGAGAAGTATGCAACATGCCTATAAAGCCAAATCTGTTAGATGAACACATGCACATTTACACACATATATATCAATACTCATCCAAACAAAAAATCACACAAACAGTGAAACACATATGATGTGAGCGTTCATTCTGTTCTACTTGCTGCTTAAGATTATGCATCGAGTTGGTGATAAAAAAGACTCAAATGAAGACCAGATCTGATCATTTCCACATTTTCTGGCCATATGTTGCAGAATGTATTTGTGACTTACTAGGCAGTGATAAGTGTTAAGTTATAATTGTTGAATTATATGAAAACTTGGATGCATAGTTATAATTTTAGTCATAGATACTGTAACATAGCTTGGTATGGATATTTTATGATCATAACCAGTCTTGTGTATTTCATTAGATCAGTCTAGATATGAAGAAGGAAAAAATTGTGTGGCAAAATGTTATGTTTTTATGTGGACATTGCAAAAAACATGCGCACAAATAACAAAAGAAGGTCTATATTACAGATGTATTCCTAACAAAATGCTGCCAGACATTGATCACATCATTTTTTGTTTATGATTCCGCAGCTGTACACAGAAGCAGTATCACAGGATTCAAGTAAGGAAGATGCCTTGGTGAATCGTGCACAAGCTTATTGAAACTCGATCAGCATGAAGGTAAAGTATGCTAGAGAAATTATTAGTGGTATTAAGCACAGTTACGGACAAGTTGTGAAATCTGTCTGTATGCAAAACTGTTCAATTGATGATTTTGCAATAGATGTAATAAACGCTAAATTGAGTGAGTAAATGATATCCCATCAATAGAAAAAAAATAAACAATTTATTTTAACTGTTGTTTTTAATTAGAAATGAATTGTTTAGTCAGGAATAGACAAACATACAGAAACTGGGTCTTATCTGCCCAAAGCAGATGTCAAAATGGCCAGTGCTGTGGCGTGTAGGCTGAAATAAATCAGCTAGAGATTTGGTTTCATTTGTTGTGAAATTATTGTACTGTATTTGCGTCTCCAAAGTGCTGCAGATATGAATCAAAATCTTTTTTGTCTTCTTTAAATGGATGGGACACATTTCTCAGAAGTACCTTGTGTGGTTTTACTTTTTACTTGTACTAGTTGTCTGAAAATGATACTGTATGTTTCTCTTGATGATGATGGCAGTGCTAAGAGTTCTTTGCTGTTCGATCATCCGAAACAGATTTTTGTTTTAGTCAACATGAAATTGATTTTAATTTTAAGGCATCAAAGGTTAGCCAACCAGTTAGCATAGTCGTGCTCTTTTGGGCTAAACCTTGACCGTCATTCATGGAATCAACCTGTTGTTTTGACAGACAACTGTCGTGTGTTCTCATGTGGAAGTGGAGACCTGTTATTGAGGGCAAACATAGGCACAGTTGGATGTGCATGTTCTGCAGAAGTTGTTCAGTGAGGTGGTTCCGTACTTCTTTCTGTATAATCCTTTTTTTCTGAATGCAGTCAGTCTGTTCAGCTTGAAAGTCCTTGTGTCCTGATGGCGTATGTGCTTTTAGTGGGTCTGTCAGGTGCAGGCCCAAACAGCCCCAGTTTCTGCCATACAAAAAAAAAAGTGGTGGAAAATAATGAAAAAATAAGAATAGAATCATTATAAGGAAAAGAACGTTATACTTGAAGATTTTGTTATATTCTTGAATTTTGTGAAAAAAAAAGTCAGAAAATTTTGTTTCATTTCAAAACATGTTCTGGTCTGTTTACGTGGATTATTCTCAATCTCATCATCTTTTGTAGAACATATTTACTTATTTATGTCATGTAATTTACTTCTAATACCAGTTATTTACAGGTGGGGTTTTTTTTTTTGGTAATGTTTTTCATGTTTTTTATTTTGCAGATGCCATTAAAGACTGTGATAAAGTTCTTGTATTGAATTCGAAAAATGTGAAAGCCTACCTACGAAAAGGGTAAGACAGTCACTTTGTCCATCATAGTGCACATGTTTGTGCGGATTAACTCATTTTTCATACATGTATGTGATGAAAATACTCTTTTACCAGATTCTTTCTTTCTTCGTACGCAGGCTGATGCTCCTGCGGACACTGCCTGTATAGACAGGTAGTGGAGTTTTGTGTGTATGACCTGTTTTTATCCTGCCATTAAGGCAGCCATACTCCATCTTCCGGGAAGGTGCATGCTATGTGTAACGTGTCATCCATACCAATGGCCAAACTGGCCTTCTCTTCCGAAAAGTGGTGATGGGATATTACGTGTGTGCAAGATGTTATGCGTGCGTTCACACACACAGAACCTCGGTTTAGAGTCTCGTTCGAAGGACTATGTGGGGAATGGAGTCAGAAGCAATGTTAACTCGAGGAAAAAAATCCCCCTGTGCAGAAATTCAAACCCCGCAACACCAGGATCACGAGTCCGGCACTCTACCAACTGAGCTATTCCGGCCCCCTTTTACCAGATTGTGTTAGTAAGTTTAAAAGTTGAAAAAAAAGAAAAGACAGTTTAATAATGTTAGTGAATTAACTTCAGATGGCATTTCAGGCATGAGAAAAAATGTAGGACAGAATTCACCATCTCCCTTCAACCCCCCCCACCCATCACGCTCTCTCCTATTTCTGAATCTTTGCTTGGTAATTTTCGTTGTGACTTTTGAGGTTTTGATTGTCTGCACCTGTTTTCCCCCACTATTCACTTTATCGTGTGTTTGTTTTTTTTTCTGTTTTTTTTTCCTTGTCTTACCAGAAGGAGATCAATAGGTCAAGACCTGCTAGTCTGTTTCATTCATCACCAGCCCTGTAATGAAACATGAATTTATGTATTTCATTGTGCACTGTCTCCAAACCTACACTGCTTCTGCCTCTCTCCCTCCCTCATGATTTCCTCTTGTTTCCCTATCTTCTCTGTCCCTATGTGTCTTTACCTGGTTTGTTTACTGAAGTTGAATGAATTATACTTTGCTGAAGAATACTGCATAAAGTGTTATTGCTTGATTTGTGGTTGCAGCACTGCTCTGTTTTGCCAGCAAGAATACCAGCAAGCTCTGGATACCTTCAAGGAAGGAGCTCAAATGGCAGGTAAAAATTGCTCACTGTTGTACATAAAAACTTCCATGTTTAACTTATTCTTAGTGTTTGATTAGTAGATAGTTCTATGTTTGAATTTCTGCAGACATAATGTGTCCTCTGTGATTGGGTGGACTGTTGACATTCTCTTTTCTTTTAATGCTGTTCAGTCATACTTACTTGATTGACAAATGTGAATAATGCCCTTAGCTGTTTTCAGGTCTGCAGTTAGTTTAATGTTTCTTTTGAATTCAGGTTGATGATATAAGGTAATGGTGTTTTGCTCTGTGTTACTATCTTCCACACCCATAGGCAGAATGAAAAGAAGTAAACCTTGTTTATTGCAATAAGAATAGTGCAGCACAGTTAGAGCATGGCATAGTACGTTATGATTGCAGTGTTTGATGACCTTGGAAAAGGTGGCTTTCACAGAATGATTATACTTTCTACAAAGCAGTATAAGCCAGTGTTGTGTCTCAGTTTTTCTTTCTTTCTGCCTGTATTCGCCCTTTGCCCTTCTCCATTGAGTCCTAATCTTTCTTTCTCTCGTTTTTTCCTCTCTCTCTCTCTCTCTCTCTCTCTCTCTCTCTCTCTCTGTGTTTATCATTCAGTCTTTTTCTTTCTGTTAATTCATGTGTGTCTTCTTTCTGTTTGTGTGAGAGATGTATGAAGCTCCAAATGAAGCCCATGTTTTTGTGCTTTGTTTTTTTTCTTGTTTGTTTGTTTTTTTTATATTTCTGTTCACTTGTAGCCTTTTTCGTTTCCTTTTTTTTTGTATTAGATATTGTAATCAAACTCTATATCTTCTCTTTGCATTTCAGATGACAACTCGGCCTTTGAAGTGTGGATAGAGAAATGTGAAATCAAGCTGAATGAAGGAAAACAGGTGAGTTTTTATAGAATGGTCTTCCCACCAGTCCCTTGATAGGTAATGCTCTCCCCTCTTTTCCCTTGGTACATGAGGAGGAGTTCCCATCCAGTCCCTATGTAGATGATGTTTTCCACTCTTTTCCATTGGTAGGTAATGCTTTTGCCTGTGTTTCATTGATGCTGTCTCTTCCTGCCCTAGTTAGATGGAGGTGTTCCCTTACATCATTGATAAGTCGATCTTCTACCCTCCCTGTCCTTGTCTGATATGCTCTTCCCTCGGCAGATAACTGTTCTTTCCCTTCCTTGCTCCGCGTGTGTGATAGGCTGTTTCCATTGGTAGATGATCCCTGTCCTTGGTAGGTGATGCTCTTCTCTCCCTGTCCTTGGAAGAGGATGCTCTTCTTTCCCTATTCTTGGAAGAGGATGCGCTTCCCTTGTCAGATGTTGGTAATTCTCTCCTTTCCAGCAGTAGATTGTTTTCCCTAAGTAGATGATCCTCTTCCCATTCCTGCCCTTGGTCAGTGATGTAGGCCCATCCCAACCCTTGTTAGGTGATGTACTTCCTTTAATTCTTTCCAGTGTGCTCTGTAGATATCAGATGTAATACAGCGACATGACATCCTCAGAATATGTCCGTCATTACAGTTTCAGTAGTCACAGATATTTTCATTGGTCAGATTCTGCAGATTCCTTGACCAATTCAAAAATACTTAGCGATCTATGATATATAATATAAGATGACATATTTTCATGCATGTTTTTCATTTTATGATTAATAGACTTTGATATCCCAGTTCTATGTAAAAATTAGCACCAAAATCTCCAAGCTGATAAATGTTGATAGAGGATGTTCTGTCTTTCTCTCTCTCTTCTTCCATAGGTAGATAACATTCTACTATTCCTACCCTAACCCCAGTAGACTTCCAGAACGAAAGCAATGATGATTTTTGAGTTAAATTGTATAATTTGCTCATGAAGAAGAAAAATAATACAGAATTTTCTCCATAAAAGATGAGATATTCAATGAATTTTATGCAAGACTTGCTGAAATCATTGTCTGTTGAAATATTTTTTGTCTCTGTGTATGTTTGTTGGGGGGGGGGCATTTCTTTTTTCCAAATTCATGCAGACATTCTGAATATCTTGAATTTTTTTTTTTTTTTTTTTTAAATTCTTATTATGTTGAGAGTGTTACACAGCACTAATCTTCAGTTAGAGAGCAAGCTTGGAGCATTTTACAGTCCACATTTCTAGTTACGAAATGGGCTGCTGCCTGCATGTACAGAGCTGACTTAAGAGCAGCCTGATGGTGCTACATGCAGTTTTTTCCCTTGTCATCCAGTCATATTTCAGTCTCTCACATTTTTCTCATTTTAGTTGTTCATGGATAATGCATGTATTGTGTATATATCTTGCACAGTACAAACAGCCAACTTAGCCTTCTCTTCTCAAAGTTGGTAGTGGGATTGTATGTGTACAAGATTTTATGCATGCATTCACACATGCAGCCTTGATTTGTAGTATCATTCAAAAGACATTTCGGGACACAGAGTCAGAGCTTATCTAGAGCGCAGGATTGGTACAGTCCCCGGAAAAAATCTGTTCCTTCCCGTAATTGTTGAGTCTTAACACAGGCAGACTCCCGCACATTTGCTGTCCGCCCTGTTCACTGATTGTTATGGGCACTCGTTTGTCGTCTGCTTGAAAAACTGAAACTAGGACTGAGCAGGAGCGAACAAATTCTTGATATTTCATTGGCTGTTAGTGTAAATCCAACCAGTCGGCGGCGTTCATCTCTTCCATCTCGATCACCGATGAGAAGTTGCGAGAGTTTAAGGCGCCATATTGGATATTTTCCAAAATGAAGCATGCACCTACCTTATTCGACTTCAGCTTTCGTGGAGGAAAAGTGAAAAAAAAAAAAAAGATTCTGTGCCATGCGAGGGTGGAGAAGATCATGAAGAAACCACAACTACATCCAAAAGCTCGAAGAAGCAGCCCGAAAAGAGTGCCAGTGCAAGGGAACACCAGTTTCAAGACGATTGGCTGAAGAAGTGGCGTGGCCCCCTCCCCCCCCCCCCCCCCCCCCTTTTTTTTTTTTTTTTTTAAAGAAAATCCTAGATTAAGCTCTGAGAGTCAGAACCACTGTTACTTTAGGGAAAATTCTGCCTATACTGAACGGCCCATTTTGAGAGTCAAACTTGCAACCACAGTATCACAGGTCCAGTGCTCTACTAACAGCCTGTTCCGGGTTCAGTTGCTACAGACTCATATCAGTGAGCCATTATTGCTTTTACTGATGTTTTCAATTTAATACTCGGACCTAATGCTGATCTTTGTGCAATATGCCAATTTTGTATTGCCTTCTCTTATCTGAATGCTGTGGCTATGATATTGGAAAGAGGACGTTGTAAAGAACCAGTAAGATTTGATTGTTATACAGTAGAGATTTTGTTGCTGTTGTTCAGAATGGTGAAGAGAGCAGTGCTGACAAAACCACATCTGTATCTGCTGCTGAGGCTTCTGCTCCTGCTCCCGCTCCTGCCAAGCCAAAGTAAGTCATGGAAACACAAGACATGTGGACAAGGCATCGCAAAATAAATGCATGCAGAACAAATGATACATTCAAGATAGTGAAATAATGCTACAAACCACAATATCTTGTGTTAGAAGTTCAGTGTGCTGTGAAGTCATTATTTATTGAAACCATCCCTTCCCATTTCTTCCTTCTCCTTGTGTTCTCTCACCCAGACCATCCTCTCCTGCTCTAGTCCCCACCAAATTAACCAACACACTGATCCTTCCCCCGTCGCTCAACCCCTACCCTACATGCAAAGCTCACAACAGAATTCAGGGCAATGTTTGTTAAAACAGATATTTTTTAAGGCTATTTCTAAACTCTGGCTGAGATGAGATGCCACCCAGATTGGATAGTTGCAAGTTCAAACATGCAGAGCAAAGGAAGTAACACTGCATTCTTCCCTTGTCTTCATTTTGCCTTTTGGAAGTGTCAAGAGTCTTTCATGGGCAGCTGTTGACATTTCAGCAAAATATCTCTTCCTGTTTCGTTTTAACAGGAAAAAAAAAAAAAAAAGAGGCAAATTGAATGTAAACTTTGAAAAGAAAGTTAGTTAAAACTTTCAATATGTTTCTGTATCAGTTGCTTCTTATTTGATTGTGCAAATGACAGGATACAGACAAGGTCATTGTCACTTGAAACCAGCAGAAGTTGAATTACTGAAGCATGGTGTTTCACCACAGAATTAATCTTTGCCAAAAATTATTGTACATGACCCTTTAAACTGCTTTTGAAACACTGCACAGATACAAATTTCTGATTAGACTACATCTGCACGTGGAGGTTGGCCATTTCCTTTAGCACCCTGTCACATAATGAGCAAGTCTTTTATATTAAACGAACCAATTCCTGAACAAACTCAGAAACACCATTTCTCTTAATTGAAATCTTCAACAAATCTTTGAGAGATTAGATTTTAGCTCAGGAAGTTGGAATGAATTTTTGTGTAATTAAAATCAGCTGGGTGTATGTGCAGGATCCATGAGGCAAACATTAATGTTTTTTTTTTTTTTACCACAGTGCTTGATTTGTTGTTGGTATATTGTCACATCCTACACAGGCAATAGTAGGCATTGAAATATAGTTTTACCATAAATTTTGTCGTTGACTTATAAAAAAAAAAAAAAAAGAAAAAAAGAAGCTGGGGAGGGAGGGTGGGGGGATACATCTCAGTTGATAATGTCATTGACTTAAAGAAAAAAAAGTGTGTGGGGAGGTGTATAATAACTGGAAAATTAAAAAAAAGGTGGAGGTGGGGGAGGGGGCATAGGTGTAACACAGAACAGGTGGTTGTGCAGAGACAAAGAGACAGTCTAACACACCTGTTGACTGGCAAATACATGTAGGTTTGAGAACTTACCAAGAGTGTTTCTAACTTGCATTGGAGACGGTTGTTAATTTAATCAAGGGAACACCTAGAAGTAAAAGTAACAAATCACAATCCTCCACATTGTAACAATTTTGCCAGGGTGTTATTAAGCTGAATTCAGTATTCAGTCATCTTCTTGTGTCCATTCTCAGTTCAAAAAGTCGACAGTCTCCTGAGAATAACAAAAGATGAGAGTTTCATCTCTAATGTTTTTTTCTTTTTGTACATCATTGTCATTATTCGAGAGGATGTTGGGTTGGTTATTGTTGGATACTATAGATCACTTTTCAGTGGGTGTTTAGAGCGCCTGTTTTGCTTGTGTTCCTGCAGGTATGATTGGTACCAGACAGCCACCCATGTGGTGGTGACTCTTCTCCAGAAAAAAAAACACCAAGAAAGAGGATTTGGTTCTTGACACACAGAAGACTACAGTGAGTAAGAGAGCTGGCATATTGTTTGGCAAAAAAATTCTGCAGTGTTGTTATATTGTGCCATACCGTGTTGAATAACTTACATACCACATAGATTTTTCTGAGTGGAACAGCCCAGTTATTGGCTGTAACTGACATGGCTCAAATTGTCTTGAAATCAGGCCATCCTCCAGTGGGAGAGGTATTCATTGTTGTGCAAAAAATCACACTTTTTTTTTATATAGAAGATAATTTTTGAAAGACCTGTGTTTCTGTACTCTCTGGGGGTATTTGTACTAGTTTACAAAACTTACACAATTTCCCCACTCTTTCCAGAAAAAATGCTCGAGTATGTTTGTAGTTAATGTGAAAGTCATTTCCTCTTCTTTTTTGTTAGTTTTGACTTAGAAGACTGGCTCTTTTGCATTAAGCAACAGAATGTGTTTTGCCAGCTGAATTTTGACATGCCAACTACTAAGCACCAAACTAATGTTTTAAAAGAGGACTCGTGTTTTGGGTAGGTTAACCACT
>JADBJO010020390.1:0-5000 GCA_016801955.1 Conus betulinus
ATAACTACACATCTACTTACTAATCATCCATCCCATCAACTTGTTGATGTTTAAGTAATTTGTATTTAATTTTAAAAACCGAGTTACTAAAACACTCTGCGTCCCTTACCCCCGACCACACGCATTCCTCTTTCCCCTCTGTCGACGTCTTTAAAGTGTTAGTTGATCGTTCATGTCAATGTGGGATGAGAAAATTGAAAGTGAGAGAGTAAGAATTAGGAAGTGTGTGTGTGCGCGCGCGCGCCAATGTATTTTTGCATGTGTGGATTACTAGATCCTAGTTGAAACAATTACGTATCAACACAGTATAACACTCTCATAATTGATTTTTGTCAATCAGATCCGACTGATCGACCTCCAAAAATTTTGCTTCTTCATTTTGGCTTTTTTCAATTAGACGCATTTACATCTCTGTTGTATATGAAAAAAGATGTTTCCCATAATTTACTGGTGCGCGTGTATGATAAACCACTGGGCCCTCATTTGGGGTGAATCAGAATTCACACTTCATGGACCCAGAAAAGACAATAGCTTGAAAACCAAGATGGACTATTTAATAAAGCTTCAGCATCTTACTGAGAGACTATTGGACGTCTTTTACAACGACAAATGAAAAGTTTTTTAAAAGTTTTCTAAGTTCGGTAATTCCAAAAAAAAACCAAAGGCTTCAGCAATGTAGATCAACCAATAGTTAAATGTCATTCTCACGATACAATTTAAATTAAGCTCTTTTTTTGGGTCAGTCTAATTGCCTGTTGAAACATATTTCAGAATGAATGTTATTCGTGTTTTTGTATTTCTCGGACAACTTTTCCAGATACTCGAAGTAAACCTTTCGAGTGTTGAGAGAGAGAGAGAGAGAGAGAGAGAGAGAGAGAGAGAGAGAGAGAGAGAGAGAGAGAGAGAGAGAGAGAGAGAGAGAGAGAGAGATTGAGAGGTTGTTATTACTGAGATGAACTTCTAACAAGGTTACTCTGCGCTTTATGCTCTGTACGGAGAGTAGAAACACAAACACACGACTAAAATGGTTTAGTACGTTAGCTTTTGTATTCATGCACATAAGATCAGTCAGGAATGGGAAGAAGAAAGGGTGACAAATCAGTACCTTTGCAAGCAATCAATCGCAAACTTAGTTGTCGTCATGATATAGGAACCATAACAAGGTCGTCATATTACGTTGGACCATCTGTTGAGCACAGTAACAATGACTCTGCACGAAGATGCTTTTCACAACTGACCTTTTGCTCCAGTTCATGGGTCAAGAAATAAACATAGAAAGCTACAACACACTAAAGAACTAAATGTAACGACAACAATTATGAATCATATGAACATTAAAAAGCACACATACACTGAAGGTATCTATAGTTCACGCACGCACGCACGCACGCACGCACGCACGCACACCACACACGCACACACACACACACACACAGAGCATATAATATTCTTACATGAAAAGAGGATCTTGAAGCATAAGTCAATAAACTAGTATCAGCAGCATAGCTTGAGCAGGAAGGAAAGATTTACGAGACCTTCATGCTGAAGATCACTAGTATAATGGTTTATATTCAGCATGTTTAATAACAAACTAAAAGACAGGTTTTCAATGCAGTGCAGCAGAGAGATTATATTGTTTGAGAGAGAGAGAGAGAGAGAGAGAGAGAGAGAGAGAGAGAGAGGGGGGGGGACAGTGAGAGAGAGGGGACAGTGAGAGAGAGAGAGAGAGAGAGAGAGAGAGAGAGAGAGAGCACTCAAGCATACTGTGGGTTGCACACACGTTGAAGAGAGAGAGAGAGAGAGAGAGAGAGAGAGAGGAGAGAGAGAGAGAGGAGAGAGAGAGAGAGAGAGAGCACGAAGAGAACACGAACACGAACACAATTTAAGAATGATTTACTGTGTCTGGGTGTTTGGTTTATTCACATGAGGTCAGTTAGGAAGGTGGTGAAGAAGAGATAACGAAACAGCACATTTTGCGTACAATCAATTCCAAACATTATAGTCATCAGGACACGGGAACCATGTCAAGGTAATCACATTTTTCTTTAAACTAGGTTAGTCTGCTGAGCATAAAAAAATGATAGCTCTGATGTTATTGGTCCTATAGGCATTTACACAAGGAACAGATCGAATCTAAAAATTCGTATTACTTCTAGACCACTGGAGAGAGACTGAGAGATAGAGAGAGAGAGAGAGAGAGAGAGAGAGAGAGAGAGAGAGAGAGAGAGAGAGAGAGAGAGAGACTGAGAGAGAGGTGTTATTACTGGGATGAACTTATCATAAGGCTACCCTGCACTTTGTACTCTGTACAGGGAGTACAACCACAAATACGAATAAAAAATGATTGAACGCGTTAGGGGTTGTGTATCCCTGCATATGAAATCGGATAGGAAGGGGAAGAAGGGTAAATGGGTAACAAACCAGTACTTTGGCAAGCAATCTGTGCACACGCTTCGTTGTCGTCATGATATAGAAACCATAGCAAGGTAATTCTATTACTTGGGCAATCCGATGAGCACAATGACAATGGCACTGCAATCACCGGTCCATAAAAGGCTTTTGCACAGTGAATGGTACAGGCCGAAAGGATAAATGACAGAATGTAAACATTTAAATCACATCAGGATTGATTGATTGATTTGATTTGATTCATTCATTAGTAATCGTTTATCCCCAAGGGTAAAAGATGAGCACGAAGAATTTTTTTTTTTTTTCCAGTTGGCCTTTGTCCAAGTTCCTGAGTTCAGAAAATTAACGTAGACGACTGTTACACACTACAGAACTAGTTATATCACAGACAGTTATGATTCACCTAAGCATAAAGAAAAAAAATATACACACTAAACGTATCAGTCACACACACACACACACACACACACACACACACACACACACACACACACACACACACACACACAACTAAAGAAGCATGTTATATATTCCTTTGCGGAAAGTTGATTTTGAAGCATAACTCAGGAAACCAGTACCATCAGCATAGTTTTAGTAGGAATGAAAGATCCATTCATGAGGCAGTCACGCTCAAAGTACACTATTATAATGGTCCTATTCTACACCATAAAAATGGTCATATGTACGATGATTAATAACAAAGCATGACAGGTCTTCCAGACAGTGAAGAATAGGAGAGAGAGAGAGAGAGAGAGAGAGAGAGAGAGGAGAGAGAGAGAGAGAGAGAGATTTCAATAAGATTAAACGTCAACACGTACTTCTGTAGCATGATCAAGAGTCAGAAATATCCATGAAGAGAGGTGCATTTAACACTGCATGACTATTTCAGACTGGTTAAGTATTAACATGGGGCATCAGAAATCTCAGTGTTCTTAGTACTACATCTGGCCTTCTTCCAACACTCAGAGAGAGAGAGAGAGAGAGAGAGAGAGAGGGAGAGAGTGAGTGAGTTGAGTGAGAGAGAGAGAGAGAGAGAGAGAGAGAGAGAGGAAGCAGAAATGCAAGAAGAAGAAGAAAAATAAGAAGAAAAAGAAGAGAGAAAAAAGTGGTGGGAAAGGTTGGTAATGGGAGGGAGACAGAGACAGACTGTGAAGGATTCATAAATCGGCATGATAACCTCCCGCCCGACTTTCAAGCCCCTGCTTGGAGAAACGTCATCCCAGCAAGAAGCAGAAACCCTGTCCCAGAATAAGAATGCCAATTATGCCATGCACTCATCGGCAGACGTGTTTCTGTCTGAAACACAAAAAACAATCATCAAGCATCTGCACACTTGGAGAAGATTCCCTTTTTTGACCCATAGCACTCGAAGTTATCACTCCCCGTATTTTTGTTGAAGATTTAGTGGGTTTTTTAGCCAACTGGCCAAGCCTTTGACTACGCTAAATGTCCTTGTAAATATCTCACTCAATGATCAGCTTGCTGATAACTACACACCTACTTACTAATCATCTATCCCATCAACTTGTTGATGTTTAAGTAATTTGTATTTAATTAAAAAAAAACCGAGTTACTAAAACACTCTGCGTCCCTTACCCCCGACCACACGTATTCTCTTTCCCCTCTGTCGACGTCTGAAAGTGTTAGCTGAGCGTTCGTGTCACTGTGAGATGAGAAAATTGAAAGTGAGAGAGTCAGAATTGGGAAGTGTGTGTGCGCGCGCGCGCGTGTGTAAGGGTATTTTGCATGTGTGTATTACTAGACCAACCACATTACGTATCAAAACAGTATAACACTCTCATAATTGATTTTTGTCAATCAGATCCGACTGATCGACCTCCAAAAATTTTGTTTTTTCTTCATTTGCATTTTTCAATTAGACGCATTTACATCTCTGTTGTATATGAAAAAAAGGATGTTTCCCATATTTTACTGGTGCGTGTATGATAAACCACTGGGTCCTCATTTGGGGTGAATCAGAATTCACACTTCATGGACTAGAAAGACAATAGCTT
Source organism: Conus betulinus (assembly GCA_016801955.1). Lineage (NCBI taxonomy): Eukaryota > Metazoa > Mollusca > Gastropoda > Neogastropoda > Conidae > Conus > Conus betulinus. The sequence continues at coordinate 4,425 of JADBJO010020390.1, forward strand.
GAAAACCAAGATGGACTATTTAATAAAGCTTCAGCATCTTACTGAGAGACTATTGGACGTCTTTTACAACGACAAATAAAAGGTTTTAAAAAGTTTTCCAAGTTCGGTAATTTCCAAAAAACCAAACGCTTCAGCAATGTAGATTAGTGAATGGTTACATGCTATTCTCACGATACAATTTAAATCAAGCTCTTTTTTGGTCAGTGTCATTGCATGTTGAAAAAACATATTTCATGAATGTTATTCGTGTTTTTGTATTTCTGGGACAACTTTTCCATATACTCGAAGTAAACCTTTCGAGTGCTGCTGAGAGAGAGAGAGAGAGAGAGAGAGAGAGAGAGAGAGAGAGAGAGAGAGAGAGAGAGAGACAGAGAGACAGAGACAGAGAGACAGAGAGAGACAGACACACACACACACACACACACACACAACCCACACACAGAGAGAGAGAGAGAGAGAGAGAGAGAGAGAGAGAGAGAGAGAGAGAGAGAGAGAGAGAGAGAGAGAGAGAGAGGTTGTTATTGCTGAGATGAACTTGTAATAAGGTTACTCTGTACTTTATGCTCTGTACAGAGA
>JADBJO010020390.1:15000-31425 GCA_016801955.1 Conus betulinus
ACACCTTCCTCCTCTCTTTATCTCTCTCTTTGTGTTTCTCTGTATGTTCTGTGTCTGTTTCTTCTATCCCTCTCTGTTCTTGGTATACTCTCTGGCTCTCCATCCTGTCTCTGTGTCTGTCTGTTCTGTCTGTCTCTCTCTATCTCTGTCTGTTCACGGCTGTGTGTGTGGTGTGTGTGTTGTGGTGTGTGTGTGTGTGTTTGTGGTGTGTGTGGTGTGTGTGTGTGTGTGTGTGTGTGTGTGTGTGTGTGTGTGGTGTGTGTTTATTTTACTAATGAATGTTTAAATTTTCCCTGTTAATTTTCCTTCATGATTTTTACGTGGTTCATGAAGGTTATTTGTATTGTTTTCCGTTTCTTTTCGCTTTAATTTAGTAATTTTTTTAACGTCAGTTCAACACTGTTTATCTTGACACGTAAATGCGTTTTTCAGTCAGCCAGATCAGTGTGTTTGTGTATGTGTGTGTGTGTGTGTGTGTGGTGTGCTGTGTGTTGTGGGTGCTGTAGCGTGCGTGCTTGCGTGCTTGCGTGCGTGCGTGCGTGCTGTATATTTGTGTGTGTCTGTGATAAATGTGTGTGGTTGCGTGTGTGTGCGTGTGTGTGTGGTGTGTGTGTGTGTGTGTGTGTGTGATGTGTGTGTGTGTGTGAGAGAGAGAGAGAGAGAGAGAGCGAGCGAGGGAGAGAGGCGAGAGATGGAGATGGCGAGTGTGTGAGTGTGTGTGTGGTGTAGTGTGTGTTGTGGTGTGTGTTGTGTGTGTGTAGTGGGTGTTGTGTGTGTGTGTACAGGCACGACGAGTACTTTGCTGGTGTGAATATATGTTATATATAGTGTCTGAATCGTCTCGTATATTTGCTTTTATATGTTTTTAAAACCATTTTTTTTGCCAGGCAACAACACATGTCGAGTTTCAAAAGAAAAAATCTCATTAATAATCCCCCGATCCCCCCTCTCTCTCTTCTCTCTCTCTCATCTCATCTCCCTCTCTCTCTCTCTCACTCTCTCTCTGGTCTCTAGGGTGTGTGTGTGTGTGTGTGTGTGTGGTTTGTGTGTGTGTGTGGTGTGTGTTTGCGGTAGTAGAGAAAGTCCTCAGTAGTGATTAGTAGTTATCAGCAGTAGCAGCAGCTCAGCAGGAGTAGCGGCATCCGCAGCAGCCGTAGCAGCAGCAGCAGCAAGTAGTATCAGTAAGAAGTTATTGTTGTTCTTGCTGTTTGTTTTTTGTTGTTGTTGTTGTTTTTTTTGTTGTTCATGATGTGGATGGTTTTGTAGTAGCAGTGGGTGGTGGTGGTGATAGGTGGTGTGGTAGTCACAGTACAACTTTCATTTTGCGTTTACGTCATAGAAAAATTCTGACGTTTGACTTATGTTGTCATGTCGATCCTTGATAAATTTGTGTATGCATCATTCTGTCTCTCTCCCTCTGTCTCTCTCCTCCCTCTTTTCCCCCTTCCCCCTCTCTCTCTTTCTCACTGTGTGTGTGTGTGTGTGTGTGTGTGTGTGTGGTCGTGTGTGTGTGTGTGTGTATGTGTGTTGTGTTGTGTGTGTGTGTGCCCACCCCTGTGTCCTGTGCGTGTGTGTGTTGCGTGTGAGTCGTGTGCGAGTGTCGTGCGTACTGGGTCCGGTGTGTGTGTCGCGCAGTGCATGACAATGTGAGCGAACGGCATGTCTATGGTCTGTCTGTCTGTTGCTTGACGTTTTTTCCATCTCCGTGTGTGTAACAGATTTCACTGACCTTGGTATTTTCGGTCAAAATCTCCGATATTCATCAGCTCCTTGTTCTGCTGTCTTCCAGGCCATGGAGCAACACTGACCCAAGTTCATCATCCTTATTTTCAGACGCTTCCGCCGTGACCTCACCAATGGGGACCATTTTGTGAAAGGCACGCCGACACCCAGCGGGAGCTTTTAAATCACACGCAATGTGTTTAGGGTCGTCGCGGATAGAACAAGGCACTGGGGTGGTGTCCGCAACAACTTTGCTGTCATACATATACAATGGCATTGATTTGTCTGCTGTATTGTGATTGAGCTTGCTCGAATATTGCTCGCTTTCCCAGGACAGAGGAGTATCGACTGCTCTGGGAGTCTTAATTTCTGACGATCGTGTTGTGAACGAGCGACTTAAGGGTCTCATTTTGTCCTGCTTCATCTCTCTCTCTCTTCTCTCTCTCTCTCTCTCCCCTCCATCCTCTCTCTCTCTATATATATATATATATATAGATTATATAGCTCTCTCTCTCATCTCTACACGCTCTCGTCTCTCTCCTCTCTCTCCCTGTGTGTATATGCATTCCAGTTCTCTGAATCACGATGTCTGTCTGTATCCTCTCTAGCATTTCCTTCTGTTTCTGTCTCTCATCTCCACCCTACTACACCTTCTCGAAACTCTCCTCTCTCTCTCTGTGTCTCTGATCTGTTCCCTCCCACTGCCCCGCTCTTGTCTCATGTCTCTTTTCCCTCCTCTCTCTCTCTCTGCTCTCTCTCTCCTCTCTCTCATCTCTCTCTCTCTCTTCGTTTTCCTCTCTTTTTCTTGCTCTTGCACCACCTCTACTTTTTTGACTTTGTGAAATGTGTGCAATGTAGGTGCAAGAAACCCTAGGGGAGTGCTTGAAACAATGAAAGATCTGCTCAGAGATGACTAATGTATTAGCCCTGAACTCGACTCCTTACGCTCTGCATCGGGTCATGATCGCTAGATGACCTCATAATTTATAATATCCCCAATTTTAGAAAGTGAACCGTCTCTTGTTTATCATTAGCACAGAATGTGTTCACAAATACCATAACCAAATGCAAGCGCGAATAGCCTTTAGAATACCCAGCACTAAGCAATAAAAAAAAGAAAACGTGATGACAATATACCTGAAGCAGGAGCTGTTATTGAATTACAATAGATCACCATGTACCACAACACAATAAAATGAAAACTTCCATCCCTATTATGTATATAGAATCACGAATGTATTTGGGGAATCTTTTTTGTTATCCTCAAGATCGCGCCATCCCCCGACGATATATATATATATATATAGACTAATTACTACCTATCAATATATTAATACATATATATATATATATATTATATTATCGGTCTGTGCATACACAATGGAATTGTCTGGCAGTCACATGTCTGTACGTTACCATTGTGCTCCGGGACCATTCCTTAGCCCTCGGTTGCCCTTGTTGATTAATCTTTAAGGTGTCATTCAATTATGTGCCTGTGCAAATAGCCAAACACATGAGCTCTCTGATTCATCTCCATACGAATGAAGGCGCTTTGTGTGTGCTTGCGAGCGTGTGTGTGTGAGCTGTGTTTGTGTGTGTGGTGTGTGTGTGTGTGTGTGTGCGTGCGTGCGTGCGGCGTGCGTGCGTGTGCGTGCGTGCGTGCGTGCGGCGTGCTGTTGTGTGTGTGGTGTGGTGTGTGTGTGTGTGTGTGTTTGTGTGTGTGTGTGTGTGTGTTTGTGTTTGTGAGCTGTGTGAGTGTATGGAGTGTACATGTGTGTGTTATGTGTGGTGTGTGTGTGTGTGTGTGTGTGTGTGTGTGCGTGTGTGTGTGTGTGTGTGTGTTCTGTGTGTTGTGTGAGAGAGTGTATGAGTGTACGTGTGTTGCCCTGGTGTGTGTGTGTGTGTCATGGTGTGTGCATGTGTGTGTGTGTGTGTTGTGTGTGCAAAAACAGCAGAAGGGCGCTGTCGCGCGCATCGCATGGTGTGTAGGTGGGGGTGTGTGATGTGTGTGTTTGTGTGTGTGAGAGTAGAGCTAAGAGTACAGAGAAAAGAGAGAGAGATGAAGAGTAGGATGGAGAGCAGAAGAGCAGAGAGAGAGAGAGAGTGCGAAGAGGAGAGAGGAGATAGAGTTGCTAGAGAGTTAGATCAGCGAGGAGCGAGTCGGCATGCGACGAATACCATTAATTCTCGCTCCTTGAAGACCCTCATTTTTTAGGATCCTAATCGTGTTTTCAGGGGTATACATATTACGGTCCGAACATTTATATTGCGCTCGTATCAGAATCGTGATCATCATAGGAGCCATTGCTGACCAGAACGGTGACACAAAGGGAAAACAGCAAACGTAAGCAGTGTTTTGTTGTGGCCTCAGACTTGATTAGGCAATGGTGGCGTGCCCACGCCTTTCTGTCGTCTATATACATGACTTTGATTGGCCCGCTTCGTTGCCATAATAACGACTCAGTGTGTAAGGACAAAAGGCGGAAATGGTGTGGACATTCCACGGGTAAAGGCAGTGTTTTCTATGAACTGAGTTGTTTGGTACCAAACAGTCAGATCCATTTCGATGCTCTTATCCTGACTGTCTTAATCGATGGTCTCTGCCTCTGCTTCCTCTGTCTGTGGGTAATCAGTCAACATGGCTGAGGCGCTTTCTGTCAAGCTGTCTGTCTGACTACTGAAAGTCGTCTGTCTGGCCATGTCAATATGGCTCCCTTGGAGGCAGTGTTTACTATGACTGGCCTGGATCCAGTTGTACCTCTCAGCCCGTCTCTGGCCCCTTCTCGTGTCCTCGCACTTGGTCTGGTGAGCCTGTCACCTGAATTGAGTCCATTCCTGTTCTGAGTCCATCTTGACATGTGCCTGTCGCGGTGTGTCTGGTTTTACTATCAGTCGGGCTGTCTTCCGGTTTTTCTAGGCCTTTCTTCTTTCCGTGCTGTTTCCTGTGGCTAACGTCCTTCCTGTCTCTCTCTGCTGCTGGCTGGCTGCCCTGTCCTCTCTCTCCTCTCAGTCTCTCAAGTCCTCTTCTCTCTCTCTCCTCTCAACGGTGGTCTCTCCTCTCGCTCCCTCTACCTCTGCAGCCTTGTTTTAAACAAAACTTTGTTTTAATAAAAAAAACCTCTTTAATCCTCTTAGTATGCTGAATTCCTCGTCCCAACCTGAGGTAAGTAAAAAGAGAAAGGTGTTAAAAAAAAAATCTCCTCCCTCTCCCAATCTCTCTCCTCTCTCTCTCCTCCGACTCCCCTCTCTCCTCATCTCTCTCTCGTCTGCTCCACCACACACACACACACACACCACACATGCCGCACACACACACCACACACACACCCACCCACCCTAACACGCGCGCGCGCGCGCGCGCGCGCGTCGCCTGCGCGCGCGCGCGCGCTTCATAGCGTTTGCATTTCAAGAAGTACAATGACTTTTAAAAATCATTCTTGTTGATTAAAGATAAACTAATAGCTCAGTTTAATCAGCCCATTGCTCTATCCCTCTATGGTCTCGTCCACTGTTCTTTGTTGTGTTCCTTCTTTGCCTGCCTGTCTGTCTTCCTGCCTGCTTGTCTGCCTATCTGCCTGCCTCCCTGCTTGTCTGTCTCGATCTGTCTGTCGTCTGTTCTTATCTGTCTGTCTGTCTTTCTGTCAATCGTCTTCTGTCTGTCTTTCCTGTCTGTCTGTCTGTACCTCCCCTGCCTCTGTTGCCTGCTGTCGTGCCTGCCTGGCCTGCGCTGGTCTGTCTGTCCTGTCGGTCTGTCTGTCTGTCTGTCTAGTTCTCTCATCCCCTCGCCTAAGTTATGAAGACTCAAGCCTCTCAAAACAATCCCCACTTTTCTTTTTTTCTTTTTGGGTCTTAAATGTCTAGTCTGCATGTATTGGGGTCCTGGGAGTTCTCAAGGTCAGGGCTAATGTGTCATGCAAAAACTTGAGTTTCCGGGGATTTTCGCAAAAAGGACAAAACGTAACATTTCGGGGTGGGGGGGGGGGGGGGTGTGGGGGAGTTTTTTTTTTTTTTGGGGGGGGGGGGGGGGGGGGGGGTGAGGGGGGAGTGGGGGGGGGGTCAAATTTGTGTGTCCACAGAGACACCCCCAAGTTTGTTTCAGATGGATTACCGCTATGCAGACGCGAGAAGACCCAAACAGTAATCCATCTGTCCCTGTGAAAAATACTTGTGCGTTATGGCCGTACGTGTAAAGTGAAATCAAGTATACCAAAGACATTGCCCTCTGCTATAAAGATACCATATTACAACTTAGAATGTGGTACTTCTTCTAATCGTACAGTCGTCTGTATTTCATGTCTCATCTCTCGGCCAAGCATCGATGCCTTTACTTAGTGTGTGGTTTACATTTCAACTATAGGAAGAAGACGAACATTTCATAGTCGCTCATATATAAAACATATCAGAAGACATTACATGTATTTGTTTTTATCAATGGTCCTGCTGGCTTTTGTTTTGAGAGAGAGAGAGAGAAAGAGAGAGAGAGCAGGGAGAGAGAGAGAAGAGAGAGAGAGAGAGATGAGAGAGAAGATTGAGAGAGAGAGAAGAGAGAGAGAGAGAGAGAGAACGCATGCGTGCGCGTGCATGTGTGTGTGGTGTACATTAAGTGTGTGTGTGTGTGTGTGTGTTGTGTGTGTGTGTGTGTGTGTGTGTGTGTGTGGTGTGTGTGTGTGTGTGTGGTGTGTGTGTGTGTGTTTGTGTGTGTGTGTGGTGTGTGTGTGTGTGTGTGTGTGTGTGTGTGTGGGTGGTGTGTGTGTGTTGTGTCTATGAGAGAAAGAAAAGCGAGAGAGAGAGAGAAACAGAGAGACAGAGAGACACGAGACAGAGGACAGAGAGTGTCGTGTGTGTGTGTGAATGTGTGTGTGTTGTGTGTGTGCGTGTGTGTGTGCGTGCGTGCGTGCGTGCGTGTCGTGCGTGCGTGTGTGTGTGTGGTGGTGTGTGTGTGTGTGTGTGTGTGTGTGTGTGGTGTGTGTGTGTGTGTGTGTGTGTTGGTGTGTGTGTCTTTGTGTGTGTGTCTGGTGTGTCTGTGTGTCTGTGTGTGCTGTATGTCTGTGTGCGGCTTGTGTGTTCGTGATGATCCCTCCAGACTCCTAACACAGCCAATGCTACAGACATCATCTGATCCTTGAAACCTATCTTGCATTGCTCAGGCCCGGAACAGACATTGGGCCGCGTGTTTATGGATCTCGCTTCAGATGCCTTCGCCGTTCACATACCCAGGGGAGAGCATTGACATAAAAAAGAAGCCGTCACCAGGGGCAGCTACAAATCGTGTGCAATGGCTTATTATACGCATTAGACATTTTTTTTTGCCAGTGGTTGCGTGGAGTTGCTGTTTGTGATATCTATGGCTTGCAAGGTCTCGTGCCTTTTGAAGTTTAGGAAAGGCGGGCGCAGGGAAACGGTGATCGCAGTGGGAATAGAGGGAACGAAGGCTGTTTTGGCTAGACAGATTTTCATTTTTTACCCCCCTGTGCATGTTCTCTATCTGGTCTTTCATCTCTGTCTGTCTATCTGTCTGTCTGACTATCTCTCTATTATTCGAATGTCTGTTTGACTGTTTGTCTCTATATATGTCTGTCTGTGTTCTGTCTGTCTGTCTTTCTGGTTCTGTCTGTCTGTCTGTCTCTGCTGTCTGTCTGTCTGTCTCTCCACCTGTCTGTCCGTCTGTCTGTCCTGCCTGATTGTCTGCATTGTCCTATCTGTCCGATGTCTGTCTGTCTGTACTCTCTGTCTGTGTGTCACTTTCTCTCTCTTTCTCTCTCTGACTGTCAACAATTTTTTTTTTTAAGTTTGATTGTTTCTCTCTTAAATCTCTCATTTTTATGCATGTATTCCATGGGGGTATTCCGTCTTAACACGTACAAATGTATCTTGCTTTTTACCGCCAGGAACAGATATTGGCTCATGTTTTACGGTTTCCGTTTCAGACGCTTATGGCCGTCAGCCCACAAGGGGGAGCATTAAACGTAAAGAAGTCATGATCCAGGGGGAGCTACAAATCGTCTGCTGTGGGGTTCTGTTTACAACGCCTTGGACATGTCGACTGGCGGGTGGGACAGCAGATTGCTAACATGCATATACATGCCCAATACACAGGTCTGGTGTATTCTGTATGATTACAGAAGGAGTAGGAAGGGGGGAAAGGTGATTGGAAAATGAATTTAGGGAGGGAAAGGTTGCTTTGCCCAGATATGGTTTTGTCTGTACCCCTCTACCCTTTACACTACGGGTGCTCTGTCTTTGTTTGTTGTCCCTTTCGATCTGAGTGTTGTCACATGTTCTATGCCTCCTTTCCTCGTCTGTCTGACCCTCTGGCAGACGTCGGACCCGACTGTCTCCTCTGTCGGCTGGCTTGGCTAGATGCCGATGCTCTGTTGGCTCTCTGTATGTCTGCTCTACTAGTCTGACCTGCCGTTCCCTTCTCTCCTGTCCCATCCGTCTAGTCTAAACACTCTAATGCGGTCCTCACTCTCTACTCTCTTCCATTCCCACTCTCTCCTTGCACTCTCTCCCCATCTCTCCTCCTCCTCTCTTTTTCTCCTCTCCCTCCTCCTCTCTCTCTCTCTCTCTCTGAGCCTCCTAGCAGCTTTTTTTTGGGGCATTTTATTGTTTCTTTTTTTTTTTATTTACATTGCTTATTATAGATGTGTCTCGTCCTAACATGCATGAAAAAGAAAGAGTGTTAAAACATCGCTTCCAGTCATTTTATTTTCACAGTTGGTGTCAGCAAAATAACTACCACGATCGTTTTTCAGAAGGCGCGCCCTCTACCTACATACAGAAAGACCAAAAGGATACGTGCATTTATTCCCCTGTGAATATTCGCTGCATATGTCTACGTGTTGTAAATGTTCCGCATACCCAAGAAATTAGCAGCTTATGTATAGCTGCACACACAACACAGAAACGGGCCACGTCCTGTAATTGAAACATCTTGTATATTCTCATCGCCTCTCTCTCATCCACCCACAGCTACCTCGCTCATTTACACACATCCCTACATCTCTCTCTCCATCTCTCTCTGTGTGTGCTGTGTGTGTGTGTGTGTGTGGTGTGTGTGTGTGTGTTGTGGTGTGTGGTGTGTTCGGACGCTTCTATCATCGTTTTATCTACAGGAAAGACCACAGGAACATGACCTGGACTTTGAGAGCTCTCTTCATTTTGCAGCCCATGGAGAAGACAGACATTGCTCCAATTTTTATGGTCGTTGTTTCAGAGCCGCTTTCGCTGTTAGCCCACCCACCATGGGGTACAATACGTATATAAAAAGTCCTCACCCAGGAGAGCTACTAGTCGTATGTCAAGGTTTATATCGATGTCCCGGACATGTCGACCAGTGGTAGTATAGAGTTTGCTGTCAGACATAGACATGGCATGCACAGGTCTGTTATCTTTTGATAATTAGGGTGGAGTGGGACAGACATGAGAATGCGAGTGGAACAGGAGTTGCAGGAGCGAAATATTATTGTTGCCATTCACGTTTCCACTTTGCCTCGTCTTCTTTTGCTCTGTTTGTCTTTGTGTCCTTTACTCTCTGTTGCCACCTAATCTGTCTGTCCTGTCTAGACCTATTTGTCTGTCTGCCTGTCTGAATGTCCTTTTGTACGTCAAGTATTTAAGTAGTATGTATGCTGGATGTATGTCTTTATGGTATGTATGTGTGTAGGTATGTAATGATGTATGTATGTATTATGTAGCGTCTGTAGTATGTATGTATGTATGCATGTATGTATGCCTGCATGCATGCATGCTGCATGTATGTATGTATGTATGGATGGTATGGGGATGGTATGGATGGATGGATGGATGCCGTCCGTCTATCTGTCTATGTATCGTGCTTCCTGCCCTCTTGTCTACCTGTTCCCTTTCTGTCTTTCTGTCTCTCTCTCTCTCTGTCAGTTTTGTCTGTCTGTCTGTTCGTCTGTCTCAGTCTCTCTGTCCCTCCCTTCATCTTCTCTCTCTCCCCTCTCTCATCTTCTCTCTCTCCTCTCTCTTCCTCTGTTTCACTGCTTTAAGAGCAATGTTTTCCTCTGGCCATCCGGCTCCGTTCATGTTTCCTACATATCCACTAAGTGAATTGTAATCGAGGAAGCAGATCTACGCCGTTGCACATCATATAGTAACACTGAGTTATTTGTTACAAATCTCTCACCTGTGTTGATATTTGATTTCATATTCACATCAGTAATCACCGGTCCTGTTCCTCCTCGGACGCGGAATCGATGAATAAACATGAAGTGTGTGGAATTTGCATTTCTTTTCTGCATGGACGTTTTAATGATTTCACTTCCCCACCTCCTCCTGGTTCCACCGTACGCTTCACACACTCACCCTATAATCCTCCGTCCTCTCCACCCTTGACCATCCATTTCCCGTACTCTCCCCTTTTCCGTTTAGACATACCAGTATCACGTGTGTGTGGGTGTGTGTATGTGTGTGTGTTCTGTGTGTGTGTTGTGTGTTGTGTGTTGGTGTTGTATGTGGCGTGCGGGCGTGCGTGCGTGCGCGTGCGTGCGTGCGTGCGTGTGTGTGTGTGTGTGTGTGGTGTTTGTGTGTGTGTGTGTGTGGTGGTGTGTGTGTGTGTGTTTGCGCGCGTGCGCCGTGCAGTCGGAGCTGTAGATCCCTTGAAAATACAATATTGTGATATTTCTCGCACGTTATGCATGGGACATGCCACACTTATTACATTTTTAGTGCAATATGTACGAACAATGTAACAAATAGTTGTTTCATCCGGGAAAATTCTTGGATGTTTCTGTAATCCCAGTGGTCTCAAAAATATATACGACATTTAATTACTTGCCTTGTGGTGCTCCTGTGGAGCTCATGCATATTTGATTCCAATTTGTTTTAATTGTATCACCGCCGACGCGGGGGGGATAGGGTCGAAAGCGGGGGAGGGGAAGGGTGTCGGGGTCGGAGGCTTTTTCAGGTTATCATTTTGTCTAACTGGCTCGATGCGTTGTATTTTAAACACCTAATATGCGCGAGTATTTTCAAACATTTTGCTAGCGCCCTTAAATCTAAGTCTGTCTCCCCCTCCCCCTGCACCCCCCCCCCCCCCCCCCCCCCGCACCGCCCCTACCACCCATCCCCACACGCCCCCTTCCCATATAATGTGCATAGAAATGATATGTTTATTACCTAACAAAATCAATAAAAATCAAATCTCAATAGATTATCGTGCTCTGTGGTTACTGGTTCTTAAAACTTGAACAAGGAATCAGTGTGGTCTGGACCAAAAAATGGTAGAACAATTTTAAAACAGATTTGCTACGTTTTTTTATCCTCTGGGCATTTCTGCGTCATAAAGTGAATCATGGAATTTGCTGCATTGTGTGTTTATTCCACGGAGATTTAATGCATTGTATTATGCATAAGGAAGATGCGCGGCGATGTATTATTTCCTATGCAGATTCCTTTCTTATATCCCATTGGGACTCACTGTATTGCATCAAATCTAATAGAAACTGCTGTGTTGTATCATATCCCATGGATATTGGTGTGCTGTACTGACATTGCTGAATTGTAGTATGTGCCATAAAGATTGCCGCATTGTACTATATCTCATAGAGACTGCAGCATCTCATCATATCACAGGAGGGTTCCCGCTTTGTATTACATTTCCATTTGAAATCATATCCCATGGAGACGGTTGCAGTGAATTATATTCCATGGTGATGGATGCATCGTGTTAGATCCCATGGAGATTGCTACACTGCGTTTTTACATCCACTGGAAATTTTTGCATTGTGTCATATCACATGGAGATTGACTTACTTGAACTTATCCTCTTCGCTCCTTGAGAAGCATAGGGACTCAACAGCAACCTTCCACCTCCGTCTGTCCATGGCACAGATCTTGCTCTCCCAACCCCCACCCCCCACCACCTCCCACCCCCCCCCCTCAGGTCAGGCTGGAGGCTCTCAGCTCGTTTAGCAAGCTCCTCCTCCAGGTCTGCTTTGGGCGCCTTCGCTTCCTCTTGCCCTGCGGGTTCCACTGGAGCGCCTGCCTGGTGATGCTCGAGGGCTCCTTCCGCAGTGTGTGGCCAACCCATCGCCCCTTTCTCTTCTTGACCTGGACGTCCATTGGCTGTTGGTTTGCCCTCGTCCCAGGTCTTTGTCTGGCACTCTGTCGAACCATCGAGAGTGGAGGATCTGCCGGAGACATTTGTTGATGAAGGTTTGGATCTTCGTGGAGGGTGTTGGTGGTGACTCGCCAAGTCTCTGACCCGTAGAGTTAGCAACATGGAGATTGTTCCAGTATATCATTTCCTAGGGAATGGCTACATTGTATTGTGTACCAAGACGATTGCGGCATTGTGTTGCATCCCATGGGCATTGCTGCTTTGTAGCATGTCTCACTGGGATTGTCACTTGCATCACACGTCAGGTGGAGATTGCTATCTCGCATGATGTCATATGGAGACAACTGCAATGTTGAATTTCCTGTATTGCATTAAATCCCATAGACAATTTCTGCATTGTATTACATCGTATAGATGTTTACTGCGGTGTCCTGTGTTACGCTGTATTACAACTTTTTAAACGCTAGTGTTGACATCGAAAACAATGAAAGTCTATGGGGCAGAGTGAAGAAATGCTGTTTCATGGTCCCCTCACGACGATCAGTGACGGAGACAGCAACAGGCCACCTTTTATTTCCATACGGGGATTTCTCCAAAAACTCTCTCTCTCTCTCTCTCTTCTCTACTCTCTCTCTCTCCTCCCCTCCTCCTCTCTCTCTCCTCTCTCTCTCTCTGTGTGTGTGTGTGTGTGTGTGTGTGTGTGTGTGTGTGTGTGTGTGTGTGTGCATTTGTGAGTATGAAGAGAGAGAGAGAGATAGAGAGAGAGAGAGAGAAGAGAGAGAGAGAGAGAGAGAGTAGAGGGAGAGAGAGTCTCCTTAGATTCGTCATACATCCCAGATCATAATGTGATCCTTTGGTACGCATCAAGGATTTTTACAAAAAAACACCCAGGAAGGAGATACTTGGCCTATATTCTGTTGTCCTCATTTCACACGCTTCCATTGTCATGGTCTGCCATGGGGAGTCAAATCGTAAAGAATTCGACAACATGGGGAGCTGCAAATCGTACGCCGGGGTTTATTGTTGCCTTGCACAGGACCAGAAAATATGACAACAACATCCTGTCATATCATCTATCTATCTATCTATCATCTATCTATCTATCTATCTATCTATCTATCTATCTATCTATCTGTGTGTGTGTGTGTGGGTGTGTGTGCGTGCGTGCGTGCGGCGTGGTGCGTGCGTGCGTGTGTATGTGTTGTGTGTGTGTGTGTTGTGTTTGTGTGTGTGTGTGTGTGTGTGTGTGTTTGTGTGTGTGTGCGCGTGTATGTGTGACTATGGTATGTGTTGACTATGCGTTGTGTGTGTTAGAGATAGAGAGAGAGAGAGAGAGAGAGAGAGAGAGGAGAGAGAGAGAGAGAGAGGAGAGAGAGAGAGATTGACATGGTTTATTCCTTGTAGGTCTTGGCCCCTTTTGAAGGGGTGACTGAACATAATAAGTCATCTTATGATTGTTAAAGCATACCAAAGAGAAAGTAATTCAGAACATCGAGTTTTTTAGCTACTTCTCTAATTTGATTGCCTTGTACGGAAACAATGACAGCTGTCTAACAACTTCTGTTGAGGCTGATGACATTAAATAGTTTGGTAGGAGGCTATATTCTTGGCGTCTGCCAGTTGAACTAGCTTGGAAAAATTGTGTGTATGAAGATAGTGTTTCCCAGCTACCACAGTGTGAACATAAAGAAGAAAAGATAGTATGGTCTGACGAGCACAGCGGAATATATAAAAGAAGAGCTAGAGTCTGATGAATTTAAAGAGTGTTTACAAACACAGCACAACGACATCTCGTTACTGATGGTTAACAGAGCCATAGAATGTTTAGTAAATGCAATGTATGCGGCTGCAGAATGTATGGTTAGGAGTGTTGGGAGAAAAAAAACAAAATTAACGAATGTTTGACATGGATAATGTGGATTGAAAAAAAAAAAAAAAAGAATAGTCGTCCCCTTCTTAGTCTGTTATCGGATTTCGTGCTGATCACTGTAATATAAAGCATATGCATGAAAGATGCCTATGTAAAAGAAGAAAAAGAATACTTCTAAGAGAAAAGAGGAAGAAGATAGAGAGTGTAGGGTTTTGGTGAACTAGAATTAGAAAGCTCAAAGGAGTCAATCAAGGATCCGAAACGAGTCTTCTGGGTCCACTCAAAGAATCTGTGAATAGGTAAATGATGATTTTTAATTGGAATAAGCCATCAACCAGTGTTATGGATCATTTTCTTCATGTCCTTCAATAGTTTCGAAAGTAACATCGTACATGAAACGTGTTGAATCATTGAAAAACCAGAGGAGTAAGAAAAGGGAAAAGCCATTTGAGAGAGTAGAGCCTAGAGGAGAGAGAGGTGAGGTGGTGAGAAGAAAGAGAGATGGCGATTGAGAGAGAGGTGGGTGGAATGGTCCCCCTATAACTCTTTTCTGTCCAGGACGACAAACATCATCTGATCACTGAACACACTATCCTGTACTTACAGCCAAGGAACACACACACGGCCCATTTTTTTATGGGTCACGTTTTCACAGAACGTTTTCCTCCCGTTAGAAAAACCCGCCAGTGAGGACCCAACAGGAGTAAATAAGCGCGTCAAAGGAGAGCTGCCAAAATCCTGGCACAATGGCTTATGCACACTGCGGACACACACAACACACTGGTGGGGCAACAGCAACACACCCACATTACTACGCGTGTGTGACACATGGTCGGTAACCACAGTACAGAACGGACCACAATGGGCGATAATACCCAATAGATACACATAACACCAAGAACACACCCCACACACACACACACACAGGGGGGGTCAGGGGGAGGCAAGTCCTCGTGCGGAAGTTGCGCCGCCGCATATGTCCCTCCAAAGGTCCAACCCTCAGTCGGCGTCTTGGGTCTACCATTATAGCCCCGCTCCCTCTTGGCCCCGGCCGACCCTCAGCTCACTCTGCCTTTGTGACCTTAAGAAGCTTTGTGTTGGAATGTCTGACTGCTTACCTGCCTGGCTATCTGCCTTGTTTGAGTCGCTGTGTCTGTCCGTGCTGGTTTCTACTGTCCTGTCTGTCTGCACTGCCCTGTCTGCTCACACCTTCACAGTCACAATGGACACCATATTACTCAAAAGCACACACCCAGTGAGGATAGTGATGAACAGGCATAAACACCAACTACGAGCTCGTTCTTGGCATAAAAGAGCCAAGGACCCTCCCCTAGGTGTTTGGTGTTTGGTGGTGTTGTGTAGTGTGTGTGTGGGTGTGTGTGTTGGTGTGGTGTTATGTGTGTGTGAGGGAGATAGGAAGATGAGCGAGAGAGAGAGGAGAGCAGCGCGGGGGAGAAAGATAGATGCCGACGACCTGACAGACAGACCAGACGTACGAGACAGGCAGAGACAACAGCGTGAGAGAGAGAGAGAGCAAGTAGAGAGAGAGAGAGAGCGAGGCTGTAGAGAGAGAGCTCTGTTAGAGAGAGAGAGAACGAGAGATAGAGAGAAGCGAGAGAGGATCTCTTTAGACTCCATCATCACCGCTAACCCATACTGATCCTTAAGAACACAGTATTCATCACATTCGACATAGTAGACTTTCTACCCATCCATAGATGAAGAGCTACTCACTAAAGCTCTGAAATTTGCTATAAACACACAGACATAACAGGGTCAGAAATGGAAATCATTCTCCACACCAAGAAAACTTTACTCTACAGCAGAAATGAAACATGGATCAAGAAAACGAACAGAAACTCACATTTGATGTGACCATGGGATCGTATGACGGTGCCGAAACATGCGAACTGGTCGGACTGTTCATGCTATCCAACATCCAAAAACAACTCGGAAAAGCAAGTCGGACTATACAGAGACGACGGCCTCGCCCGCGCTCAAACAACAATCCAAGAACCATTGAAAACAAGAAAAAAGAACTATGCAAAATTTTCCAAAACCATAACTTAAAAATCACCATCGAAGCAAACAAAAAGGTAGTGAACTACTTAGACATAACACTTGACCTCAACAACTATATATATATAAACCATACAAGAAACCTAATGACACACTCCCATTTATGTAAACATCAATAGCAACCACCCACCATCTATACTAAAAACCATACCCAATGGCATAAAACAGAGATTATCTAACCTGTCACATAATGAAAGAACGTAGGGAAAGAATTTTTTAAAATTCTGACAGCATCCTTCCCAAAAGAACACAAATTGTCCAAAATATTCAACAAGAAACACCATCAAACTATCATATTCATGCATGCCTAACCTTAAAAATATAATTGATTCATCAACAAAATGAAAAGCAACACAGCAAAGAAGGTGAAGAAAGGAAATCCTGCAATTGTACTACAAAAGAACAGTGTCCCTTAAGCAACAAATGCCTCTATAACACATTGTATACCAAGCCACTGTGACATCAGAAAATGAAAAAGAAACATACATAGGGATCACTGAAAATCACTTCAAAACCATATATGCAAACCATAAACAGTCATTCAACAATACACAAAACCAAACAGAACTGAGCAAATATATTTGGAGACTTAAAGACACAAAAAAATAAACTATAACATCTCCTGGAAAACCCATAAAAAGGGCATCACCCCATACAATACATTTTC
>JADBJO010020391.1:7500-25000 GCA_016801955.1 Conus betulinus
AGAGAGGAGATAGAGAAGGGGGGAGCGAGGAGTTCGGTAGAAGGGGGGGGGGTGGGGAGGGAAGGGTCAGCATCCTGGCGAAGGGGAGGCATATCACATTCAGTCAGCGTGGACAGTCTGGCGCCAGATGTCACTTCACTGACCACTGAATTGGATGCTAGCAACGGAAACGGCAAGTGCTTTAGAATGAAGCACCCGCTAATCAGCTTCGACAGAAAATGTACCCTCAGAACTGAAACAAAAGCAGCCATTCAGTAACAACAAAACGAACAATATGAAATGACCCATTAAAAGCCGGCACAACTGCGTAAAGGTTTACTACGCACACACAACACGCTTATATTTTTTCTAAAGAAACAAACTACCATGCTCACCTACACCGCCCTCTCTCCCCAATCACATATATGAAATGCATACAGAGTTTGACGCTAGAATGTCAAGCGAATGTCCCTGTGGTTCAGGAGCCTCATATAACAGACTACTTCCTCCAAAGCTACCAACAGCATGCTGACACGAAGAGCTTTGGTCTGGCCGACGCTAACGAATCCTGGGCTTCAAACTGTATAACGCCCAAGAAGATTTGTCTAGAACAGTAGTTTTGTTTTGTTTTTATCTGGACACACTGGAGTAATGACCTTCACCTTCACCCAGTACCTAGCCACAATCATCATACTGATTACTATGGGGCGCATATACAGAAAGCTATTAAAAAAGGACCAAAAAAAACAAAAGACCTAAAAGAGTAAGAATTGAAATACCGCCTACTCTATGTGGATTTTATCAGCAGGCTACTAATTTCCCACTTTTCGCTTCGAATGTTTTAGTTTATTCCGACGACACCGAATGATACAAGAAAAGGCTTTCCGAGGGACTGGAGTGGGGGAGGGATGTGAAGGGTATGGAGGCGTCAAAGACTTCAGCTTTCAAAGCTGCTTTAGGCAGCGCAGTCCAATCTCTGAGGAGGGGGGGGGGGGGGGGGGGGGGGGGGGGGGGGGGGGTGTGGGGGAGGGGAGAGAGAGAGTGGAGGGAGGAAGACCGCGCGAGATGGGGGCGCGGATGGGGGAGAGGTTAGGGGTGGAAATCTGGTGAAAAATACCGTCTTATGACAGAAGCCGATGTTGTGTTACTCGGTGTGCCCAGTACGCTGTAATTCGTTTATTATTACATCGCTGGGGAAAAACTGTAACCAGCAAAGGGGTAACAACTCGGGCTGCCAGTTGATGACAACTGTTAGTGTTCAAAGTGTTTGTTTCAGTTTCAGTTCCGGTTTCATCAAGGAGGTGTACACTTGCGTACGGACTAGTCCATACATGATACAGCACATCCGCTAAACTTTCGAGACCCACACGGCGCATGATTAAAGTTGATGGATAAATGAATTAATGACTAAGATGAGATGATTATTAGAAGAGACGGGTGGCTCGCAGCAGATACCCGATTAATATGGGAATGGCAGGAAGAGTTCCTGATTAGCTTGGACGCAGTCACTGCACACAGCGGGCATTTGTCAAAGAAGTATTTACGAGACATCACGGAATTAGAGAGAGCATCCAATTACCTCAATGAGGGAGGGAAGAAGACACACACTTTCTTCTCGGAAATCGACTGTCAAGCATCCTTCTTGTAGTTTGCTGTGGAGAGGAGATCATGACATATATATATATATATACTTTTTTTTTTCTCCAGGTGACAAGGTAATGCAATGTGCCACTGAATGTAATAGAATCGCCATAAAAAAAAAACCAGTTCATAATGTGATTACGTCTCACGATACAATATTGTGCCTGAAAATGACCGCACGAATAGATGTTGAATGAGAGAGAGAGAGAGAGAGAGAGAGAGAGAGAGAGAGAGAGAGAGAGAGAGAGACAGAGACAGGGACAGAGACAGAGACAGAGAGACAGAGAGGCAGAGATTAAACACGCACACCCAAAACATACTAAGCGCACACACACACACACACACACACACACACACACACACACACACACACACACACACACACACATACATACACACACATAATGAGCTCACGCTCGCACGCGTGTGCACACATCACCGAATCGCACAAGCACACACAAACACGTGTACCACTAACACAGACATAAAAATAACATACACACACTGATACACGTGCCTGAATACATGCGCTCACCACACACACACACACACACACACACACACACACACACACACACACACACACATATATATATATATATTATATATATATATATATATAGATAGATAGATAGATAGATATAGATAGATAGATAGAATTATAGATAGATAGATAGATAGATAGATAGATAGATAGATAGATAGATAGATCACACACACACACACACACACACACACACCACACACACACACACACACACACACACACACACACACCACACACACACACACACACACACACACACACACGCACACACACACACACAACCACACACACACACACACACACACGCGCGCGCGCGCGCGCACACACGTGCGCGAATACATTCTCTTCTCTCTCTCTCTCTCTCTCTCTCTCTCTTTCTTTCTCTCTCTCTCTCTCTCTCTCTCTCTCTCTCTCTCTCTCTTTCACACACACACACACACACACACACACACACACACACACACACACACACACACACACACACACACACACACACACTTCATTCTCAAAGTTCACCACTCGGGGGAACCTTCTAGCCCTCACTATTTCAACCTAGAGTCACATTTCTCAACGTCTGGTCAACAACTGGATAATGACAGCACGCTCTGACCTTCCGCTGTCATTAGGGAGACACAGGACAGCGTGTCACATCCATCAGTGACGGCGAATCTTTGCCACATTCTCTCCTGAATACAGATATCCTTTTCAGACCCAAACTGTTATTTCTTGGAAATGATGGATAGTTAGAAACAGACGAAGCGCTTGACCAAATTGCTAAATATGTTGTGTATATGACTGTAAAACTGATAAAACGAAACTTAACCCCCCCAACACTTTTGAACGAGCTAAGAACAATTATAAAGTCGACAAATATAGGCACTGGCATGGAAATGCAATCCATATAATTTTGAGAGAAGTGATATCCATATAAAGAATTTTGTCAAATGTGACATGAAAATAATCATTCCTAGAAAAACACTCATTCTAATGTTCTTTTCACAGATTGTTGGACGTAAGTGAAGTTAGTTGAATTGCTGTAACAGTGTGATATGTTGATAGAATGCATTGCACCTTTAGTTAATGGTGGAGAGCTTTGCCTTAATTGGTTGTGATTATGGATTGTTTTTGTATATAATTGTTCCAAAACTTGGATTGAAAGAAAGACTAATTAACACTTGTCACTTCTTGCAATCTTCTCAAGTTAAGCTAGTACGACATACGATCATACGTAAGGCTAGAGAGAGAAAGATGGAGAGAGAGAGAGAGGAGAGAGACGCGGGAGAGAGAGAGAGAGAGACGAGAGAGAGAGAGAGAGACGAGAGAGAGAGAGAGACAGACAGACAGACAGACAGACAGAGAGACAGAGAAAGAGGGGGATGATCTCAAAGTTAAAAAACTGCTGAGACCTCCCGGCCTGCTATATTTCACCACAATATTACGTTTCACGACTCGTCGAGTATTCGATGATGACTATACACTCTGACCTCCAGCTGTCATTGAAGAGACACAAGACAGACAGCTACACAACCATCTCGCTGCGAATCTCTCCCCGTGTCTCACCTTCTCCTGGTCACGGATGTCCTCTTGTCATTGTCTGGTCACCCTCCGTCGCCTCTCGCAATCTACGTCAGATCTTAATCCGGCTTTGGGATACCTTTCTGTTTTTTGCTCTTGACTGACCTTTACACTCAGCTGGAACATTAGGCCAAAAGGTTTGTGAATACACAGGTGTAGGAGAAAGAGGAGGACAGGACACGGGTCTGGACTGGGAAGGATTTTCGCCACGACCCTGGCACTTTGCCTTACCCTAGCGGTCAGACGTGGAGACTATTGTAGCGGTGTTTATCATGACAAAGCCAACACGGCCCTGGTTCGCTGTGGGACCGGTGATCAGTGACCGCGAGAGAGGGAAAGGAGTTTTGAAGCGTTAAAACCGTAATGGCCTTTTTAAAGCAGTTGGTGGCGTTGTCATCTTTTGTTGTTGTTGTTTTGTTGTGTTGTTGTTGTTGTTGTTGTTGTTGTTCTTTTTTTTTTTTTTTTTTGTTTTGTGTTTTGTTTTTGTTTTTTGCTGTCTTGTCTTTCCTGCCACCGTCGTACCATTACACTCACGCCGCACGCTCTGGCCCCTCATACATAGCCACTGCCAGTCTTGTCTCGTCCTGTCCAAGCCTCGGTACCGAGCAATCCACAGCCCACAGTCAATATCAAGTCGTCATGTGGCAATAACCAGAGGTGACACTGCTCTGCTGCTAATTTACTTTGTTCGTGTTCTGAGGAGCTAGTTCTGATTCAATATATGATACCGGATACCACCTGCTCAGCCTTCTGATGACAGTAATTGGTTCATCACGGGGTCCAGCGTGGGTAAGCCCCCCCCCCCCCCATCCCCATCCCCACCCCCCAACCACCATCCAGAAAGGCGCCACCACGTCACTCCAACGAGAATTCCCATCAATTTGCCGATACTGGCGACCTTGTCACTAAAACCACCACGGGCATTGACGTGGAGAGGAAAGGAAAACTGTGGCTATAACGAGAACAGGCAGTGAAGGATCATAGCATCTGGTTTGTTTTTCATGTTAATCAGTGTGAGTGAAGACGACAGAAACAATGCTGATATGTTGAGTTTGGAACAGAGACTGCAATGACCATGCTGCACTCTACACTTCCTTCCAGAATAACACACACACAACCACGCAGATGAATTCACTGACGGGGTCTGCTCTTATTTCAACAAATACCTGCTTGCTTCTCACTTCTGTTATTCCATAACCGTTCAACAGGCAAATAATCATCGCCAAGAACAAATGAAAAAAAAAACGATTATGAATAATCACACAGATTATAATAGGAACAGAATTAAAAAACCATGCTCATGTGCGTCGAGCAACACAGTGTTTTGTTCACATGTAAGTAAGGTATGTTGCGCACTGTATGAGTTTGTTACATTCAGCAGACATTTTTCTCCAAGCGCTTTTTACCGAACTACACAGACGGAACACTGGTTTTTAAAACACACACACACACACACACACACACACACACACACACACACATATATATATATATATATATATATATATATATATATATATATATATATATATATATGTTGTTTCACAGCATTTTGTTGGGGGGAATCTTTCGTTACCATGGGTTATTTTCAATACATGAAACACTCAGTACGCCACACCTCGCTTTTCTGGTTTATCTTAAGACATCTTTGTAGACGTTCTTATTTTTCTCTCCAGAACTCTTCAACAATACAGACAAAGCAAATTAATGACCAAAGATCTATATGTAGATTACAATAAATTGTTCTTTTTCGACAGTTCCATGCCATTTATTCTTTCTAGATGCGATTTTCACTTTGCTGTTTCACAAGCAGGTTTTTTTTTTCTTCTTTTTTTGAGGCACCAGTTGTCGGATCAATGGAGCACCTAAGGCGGTGACTTTTTTTTTCCTCCTCCTAAGGCCAAAACCCACCTCTTCATTTTTTTGGTGCTTCACACTGTCCTCTTCATCTGCCAAAAAAAAACCCAAAAAGCCGAAAAAAAAAAAATCAATTTCCACGACTAGCTTTTTTTTCTTTTTTTTTTTCTTTTTTTTTTTTTTCTTTTTTTTTTTTTTTTTTTTTTTTTTTTTTTTTTTGCAACCAGTCTCTTACACACCATGCACAGTCTGTGTGTTCTCTCTCAAAATGGACAAACTTTTGCTGATTTCAGTGTTTTGGCCTTTGGTACAATGTGTCTGGGTTTCTTGATGTTCTAATGTGTGGTGTACTGGCACACTCACTCTGATAATGTCTGCTTACAAACAAAAAAAAAAAAAACAAACAAAAACAACAACAACAACAACAACAAAACAAAACCAAAAAAAAAAACGGACAGACAGAGAAAAAGAAGGAAAGAAAGAAAGGAAGAAAGGAAGAAGAGGAAGAGAAGGAAGAAGAGACAAAACGAAAAAGAATTCGTTGCTGTGTAAAAACAAACGAAATATCAAAATAAATATACAGCTGTAAACAAATGTGAAATACGATAATCTTCCAGCCTAATTGTGACCAGGGTGAATAGACTGAATGCAACAAACATTTCCTTTCGCCTCCTCGGTTCTCTCCCGTGCGTCCAAACGTTCCCCGAAAGCCCTCCTTGAACAACAACAAAAAAAAAAAAAAAAAAAAAAAAAGTGAGTTTAACTGACCTGATTTGTCTCTCCCATTCTGCAAGGTTCTTTACCCAGTACCGTTAACAGAAAACTTTTCTCTTGGAGCTTTTTTTTTTTATGACTGGGGACTAACGCTTTTTCTCATCTATTTGACCTTAGCTTAGCTTAGGTTTGGAAGATGCTGTGGACCCTGTCATCTTCATCATTATGTTTTCAATCACCAGTGACCTGGTAATATCTCGTTTCTTGAAAATGAATTAGAATGGCTTTTCAATGCTGTTGAGTACATATGTTTTTTTTTTTTGGGCGTAAAATGTCGTTAGGGCATGAAGTGAGATGCAACGGTTTGTTGTGAACAATGAATGCACTGAGATCTGTGGTTAAGGTAATGCTGTTTTTTTATGTTTGTACCCGTGTGTGTCACCTTCCCTTTCTCCGAACAGAAGTTTCTTCTGACCTTTCCGTCCTTGTGTGTGTGTGTGTGTGTGTGTGTGTGTGTGTGTGTGTGTGTGTGTGTGTGTGTGTGTGTGTGTGTGTGTGTTCGCATGCGTTCATTTTCCAGGGCCTGAAATAATTCTTGGGTCTAAATTCAGCCATGTGATTTATGTACCTTTCATAGTCTGTTGCTCCTTGCTCCTTGTGCTTTGTAGCTTCCTTTGCTTTCTCGTTGTTTGGGAGCGGGCACACTTTCCGCTGCATTTCCTTTCCTCATTCAAATCTTTTTCTGTTCTCACACGCCAAGATAAAAGTTAGGGACAAGGGGATTGTTCATGCAGACATGTTTTATATTGTGAATTACAGCTTCACATCGAACACACTGAATCATATTCACTCCCTGTTGCATTCAAGCGTGGAACAATTGCATTCAAGCATGAGGTCATTTGCGCTCTGAATACGATTCAAATACACAGCAGAAAACTCACATAAAAAGTCGTGACGATTTTACGCTCAGCTTCTTTATTGCTTAATTCAGAAACCTAGAAAGGGAGACACCTGGAGGGGAGGCGAGGGTCGGTTGATGGACTTGTTGTGCCCCGAGCTGCCAGAGGGCGGTGTGATCTGCACGTGGGTGTCCATCAGCAGTGGTGCTTGTGGGGGACCTGTCTGCCGCCATTATCGATCAGCCGTCTCCAGAACAGAAACGCTCAACAACGGACCGTGAAAAATGGACAAGAGAAGTTACGTGTACGTTGTCTATTTTGTGTGGCATTATCTATTACATTGTAACGCAAGTGTCACAAACACATGGGGACTCACAAACACTTTAAGATAGATTTTCTTATGCTTGTGTCTGTCTTGGTTTGAAGAATTCACTCTAAAGCGATTATTAGTCATTTAAATGAACGTTCAAGCGCGTTTCAGACACAACAGTAAGAAGAACTCTATAGCATTTGTGAAAGAAAAATAACTGAAAGTATGAGTTTTATAACAATTTAAAATTGTTCATTTTTTTCTCTTTTTTTAGAAAATAACATTATCAGACAACTAAAACGTTATAGATTGTAAGAGAAGACAAGACAGGTTAATATTTCTTTACCCTACTTAGATTTCTTTTTCATTACTTTTCATTACTTCTCTTAATAGACATTTCAGATGAGAAATAGGCGAGGAAAAAAAATAGTATCTTTCATGCATAACTAACCAGAGCATCTCATCATTCTCTTTTCTTGTCATGTGTTCTTTGATATGAACGACAACGAACGATAGTGTGTATGCCTGGTTTAACGTTGTGAATCGTTCTACTGGCTCGGAACCGTTTGTGATTGCTTTGCTCTGCTTGATTGAACATTTCTTCATTAAAGTAGTTTTTAGAGGATTTTAAAAGTGTTCGACACGATCAGTGATGTAAAACAGTTATTAGATAATGGACATGTCCCGATCCGCCCCCCCCCCCCCCCCCCCCCCCCCCCCTTCCCCATAAAACTATGTCTTAAACTTTCAATAAATGAACTGATTATAGAACCATCTCAATGGTACTTCGAAGACGATTTTTTGCTATAATGCAAAAAAGCAAATGATTATCGATTATCATCGTTCGAAGGCATGAGTGGTTATGTGTCCTCTCATCCTTGACAAAAAACAAACGATTTATTTACTCATGTCCTTGTGGTTGGTGGTGAGAAACTACCAACCTGAACATAATTGGTTGTTATTAAAATGCCCTTACACAAACCCTGCTTGTTGTTCTCTTGACAGTTTGTGGTCTTGTATGTCTTCATAAAGTCAGTTGTTTGCTATTATGCCACAAATATACTATTTGTGTCTCATACAATTGTTTGGATCGTTCGCATTTCAGTTCTTTTGTGATTAAGATAGTACAGCGGAATCTGAGTATTTGGGAGTAGGGGGGCGGAGTCCAATGATGTATGAAACAGTTTAATGGAAAACAAAGGAAACGGCTTTCAGCATTTGTTTTATCATTTCCTCCATGTTCAATTCCTCAATACCCCTTCTGCACCATGAACGTTTCCATGTTTCTATTAACTGACAGCTGGCAGCGCTTCTACTCTTGATTACACTTTTGACATAAATAGTTTCCTCCTGTTCATCACCATCATTATGAAAATCAATACGATAATGGGTGATTTTCTTGTAATAACGCAGCTCTTTCAAGCAGGCTGTTATTTAGTCTTTAAAAACAAAAACAAAAAAAAAAACCGTCATCGGCCGTCAAAGTGTTGTTTCTTTGCTTTCTTCCAACGGAAGATTTATCTGTAATTTCGCATATTCTTTCGATTAGTTATAAACTAAATATGTTACCCAAAATGACAAATGATTATGTTTCATTTCCTTCTTTTGTTTTCTTTCTTTTTTTTTTCTTTCTTTTTTTTTTTTTGAGATATTTTTCCCGCGTGGATTTCTCCCGAAGCCTTTCAAACATCGTCCAATCCATACTCTTTCAATTCAATGATATGCGGATAAAATACATTATAACGACACATTTCTTCACTGTCACCTTTCGTCAGGCTAGGGGCTAGACGTTTCCCTATTTTCCTTTTACATGAGGCAAAAAACTCCTATAGAATGAACAGCTTTATGTCCCACCCTTAAAACCATCTTGATGTTGGAACAAGCGCAAAGCTCGATAAGGCGTGCATTCAGCTTGACATGCACGGGACTGACACGAGCAGATTGGTTCGTACCACTAACCTAGAGTCTGTCTACAAACACATCTACAACTTTACACGTCTAAAGAAGAAGACGCCATACGTGAAGAAGAAAGAAGAAGAAGAAGAAGAAGAAGAAGAAGAAGAAGAAGAAGAAGATGATGATGATGATGATGATGATGATGATGATGATTGATGATGATTGATGATGATGATGATGATGATGATGAGAGAGGTGAGAGAGAGAGAGAGAGAGAGACGGAGAGAGAGAGAGAGAGAGAGAGAGAGAGAGAGAGACAGACAGACAGACAGACAGACAGACAGACAGACACAGACAGGCAGGCAGCAGAGAGAGAGAGAGAGAGAGAGAGAGAGAGAGAGAGAGAGAGAGAGAGAGAGAGAGAGAGAGAGAGAGGAGGGGGGGGGATCACTTGTCCAGAGACCATTTACTACTCACAAAAGGAAAATGAAAAGTGTCAAAAAATAAGAGGAGGACAAGAATGACAGATTAGGAGAAATACTGGCAATGTAAGAGGCTAAAGCAACGCTTGAGTAAATTCGAACGCCCTTGAAACAGAACTAAGATGTGACATTAGAGAGACAGAGAGACAGACAGACAGACAGACAGACAGACAGACAGACAGACAGAGACAGACAGACTGACTGACTGACTGACTGACTGACAGAGACACAGACACAGACACAGACAGACACAGACAGACGGACAGACAGACAGACAGACAGACAGAGACAAAGCCAGAGAGACAGAGAGACAGACAGGCAGAGACAGACAGACAGACAGACAGAATGTGATAGACCAGGGTGAGAGCTTGTTGTCAGAGCGTGACAGCCCCCTACTGCAAGTCTGATGGATCTAATGGAAAGAAAAATAATGGTTTCTTAATACATGTATTGATCAAGCATGTTTATGTTTCCTTGCGAACCAGAGAGAGAGAGAGAGAGAGAGAGAGAGAGAGAGAGAGAGAGAGATAGCAGCGCTGCTGTGGTGTTTAATATGAGAGACATCACGGGTATTGATAATAAGGATGCAATATATTCATTGTTTATTCACAATGTCCTCAGTGGCTTGAATAAATGCATCGAAAAATATTATTTCGGTTCCGCTTTTTTTGTGTTTTTTGTTTGCCTCTGTGTGTGTGTGTGTGTGTGTGTGTGTGTGTGTGTGTGAGTGTGTGTGTGTGTGTGTGTGTGTGTGTGTGTGTGTGTGTGTGTGTGTGTGTGTGTGTGTGTGTGTGTGAGTGTGTATGTGTGCGGGTGTGCGTGCTTGCGTGCGTGCTTGCAAGCGTGTGTGTGTGTGTGTGTGTGTGTGTGTGTGTGTGTGTTTGCGGGCACATGTTTGTTTAATTCCATTTTTTTCAGCGGCAGTTTTATGGTAATATTTTTCATGTTTTGCTTTTGACGTCATGTAAACAGACGTTAAACACATGCGTCATGATAAGGAGAGGAACACGATGATCCACTCAAGACTGCCCATCTGTCTTTATTTCTTCGTCTCGATTAGAAATAAGTGGGGCAAGGACAATCTAAAAAAAAAAAAAAATAAATAAATAAATAAATAAATAAACCTGCAATAATCAAAAGGATGTTTATCTCTTTCTCTTTCTTCTCGTTCGTTATCCTCCTTCTTTTCCTCCTTCTCTTTCTGCTTGTCCTTCTTCCTCGTCTTCTCTCTTCTTCTTTGTTTTTCCCAATTCATTTACCTTCTCTCTCTTGTTCTCCTCTATTTCCTTTTTCCTTCTTTGTTGTCCTTTCATCTGTCTTCTTTTTGTATTTGTGATGATAAATCCTACTGTATTCATCATCATCATCATCATCATCATCATCATCATCATCATCATCTTCTTCTTCTTCTTCTTCTTCTTCTTCCTCCTCCTCCGAGGAAGGAGGGGGGGGGGGGGGGGGGGGGGCGGGATAAAAGAAGATGACATCGATGACGAAAAACAACAACGACAATGGTAACGACGACAATGACTAGTGACGATAACGAATAGAAAGTTCAGTAAAGGAGATACACTATTAATGAGTTTCTCATTCATTGTAAGTATTAATAAACCGAGGGTGTTATATCCCCCGTCTTGGTACATAATCACATTACGTACTATACCTTCTGGGTTCCATGAGTTCCATGTATAATGTAGTTGTTTAATCCCGACATGAATGGCCTGCTTCTTGAAGAGATACCCGACATCTCACCTGAAGAAAACGTGCTGCAATTGTCGTTGACCATCTAATTAATGAGGTGGAAGACTACGCATTGGACGATGTGCAAAGCATTAGTGAAATCTACCTGAAAAAAAAAAATCAAAATATAAAGAAATGACACGCAAATGACTTAACATCTGGGTATTTCATTGCACCTATGACATTTAATCAAATGAATATGTGAAAATGGGAACAAACTTTTATATTAGACAAAAAGCAGAGAAAACAAAACTCAAAACAAGACAACCGGTAACTAGTTTGAAACCTTTGATGACCTGCTTTAAAGAGTCACGGTAACAGACACCGAAAATACTCACTGGAAGTTCGTTCTGACTTTCAAACTGATGTTGAACAGGGAGAAAAACTACTTACATGCATGATCTCATGAACGGAAAATTTATCGCCATCAATAAATAACTTTGAGAAGAAAAAAAGAAACGTGAGTATGCGAGCAGAATTATCGGGGACATTCTAAACTAAAAGCCCAAAGCCGATTTGATATTTTTTTCTATTAATCTGTTTAATATAATTTTTTGTTATTCGAGTAAGGTTTTGTTTGTCCCCCGCCCATCCTCCTCTCCCCCAATGTGTGGACAGTGTCTACTGCACTACCTTAAAAAACACACACACAAAAATGAACAACTACATCATAATATGATAATAGTTGTTCAGATTTTTGTGCTTTTTTCTTTCTAAAAGTCGATTGCTTATTTTGCTAAACATTGTGATAGTTATGTCACATTTTTTATTGCACAATGTTTAGTAAAATAAGCAATCGACTTTTAGAATACGTACAAGAGTTCATCTTTCAAGAGAACATCAAGGTAGGGTTTACGAAAGGACATGTCAGTAATAACCACAAATGTTCAGATTGTAAGTCCAGTGTCACGACCAGCCACAAGGACGGGGGAAAACCATTCATGTCAACGATGAAAGGACACTTCAACACACAGGCTCAAAGACCACTCCAAGCCAGTGGAACAATCCACAAAGTATGGTCAGTCTTATTTATGCAATGTAATTAACATGAAAGGAACCGTCATGCGAAAAGGAAATTACAAGATGATCTAGCTGGTTAGACAAAAAAGATGGTGTTTCCCGTTCAATGCTTATTTGCAGCTTCCGCCTAAACCTGTTAAGTGAGACGATGGGAGGTGAAGAAAGAAACATTACGCTGGGCGCAATGTATAAATCTACTCTCTTATCATGTAAAGTGTCACTTTTTGCAATAGTCTGACAAGGATACTTTCCAATTATTTTAATCTGAAAAGTTTACATTGTTATATATATATGTATATATATATATTTGAGTTCTTTCTTTCACAAGTGCTATAGAAAGTTCTTATTATCTCTTATACACGAATGAACACTTTTCAAGAATGATTATCATTTTGGAAAGCGTTATTTGAGCAGAGATAAAGGTATGCATACGAGCATATATTCCAAGATATTTTTGAGTCTCTAGGCACATAGGGCCTCTTGCTGTCTCTGAAACATGATGCCACGATACCAAGCAGCACACACATAACTTTGCTTGTCCATTTTTCACAGTCCCTTGCGGAGTCTTGCTGTTGTGGAGACGGCTGATCGATAATGGCGGCAGCCAGGTCCCCCACAAGCACCACTGCTGATGGACACCCACGTGCAGATCACGCCGCCCTCTCTCATCAGCTCGGGGCACAACAAGTCCATCAACCGGCCTTCGCCTCCCCTCCAGATTGTCTCCCTTCCTCGGTTTTCTGAATCAAGCAATTGTGAAACTGAACGTAAGAATCGTAATGATTTTCTGGTCGGCTGTTTCTGTGGTATATTTCATCATGTTCAGTGTGCATGTGACCTCATGGCTGACTGCATCTGCAAGCGGAATGAACACAATGGGTGTGTTGCATGAAGGTGTCACTTAGAGTAATGAAAAACATTCGCACGAACCAGACTGTGCCCTACCTTTCGTGTAAGAATAAACATTTGAACGGGGGGGGAAACGAGAAGGAATTGTGTCCATTCTCAAACTATGACAAATGAAAGGATGAAAAAGAAAGGAAAGCGGGAGAAACAAACAGCCACCATTCATCAGAAGGCAGATAAATCTGAACTGCTAAATTCACACCTAAGAACTATATCCGTCTCTGAAAATGAACTATTAGTTCAAACACATACAAACACACACACACACACACACACACACACACACACACACACACACACGCACGAATAGAAGGACAGAGAGGACTCAAGGAGAAGTAGGAGAAAGAGGAGTGGGTGGAGACACAATAACCCACACGAGAAAACAAAACCATTTTGGCCGGCGGTCTCAGAGCAAGCCCAAGGCGAAAAATGTATGACACCTTAATAGATATAGTTTCATATGACTTATACTCTTTATGCAACTTTCGTTGATTTTGAGAAAGCCTTTGACTCTATACACAGAGATTTAGTATGTCCCTTTTAAAAACAATTCGAAGGTAGGCTTTGCCCATTGTATTAATCATATTGTATTCAACTATTGGAAGTAGAATCCAGTCTGAGCATAAATCAACAGATCTATATAAACTGCGAACATGGCGCGAAATAAAGTGATATTACTAATTTGTTTATCAATGAACATTTGAAGCAGTCCACTGTGGAAGACATGGTCCACAGTTCATTTTTTTTATCATTAATATTACCTATGGCAGACAGCCTAACTTCAGTGTCTGAGAACGTATTTTTACTGACACAAATACAATCTGCATTCTGCCGTACCCAAAACTTTGATGAAATTATGAATAAAACCAGTCGACGTTGTGTAGTGGTTAGCATCGCGGATTCCTAGTTTAAAAGGTCCTGGGTTCAACTCCCAGCAAAGCCATTTATTGTGGGATCTCTCTGTTCCAGCTTGTACCTAACCAGCGCCGAGGTTGCTGCGGGCTCAGTGAGGAAGACTGGAACCACACAGCCGACGTATTGGATGCGTCTCTCAGAATGTTGCTAATATTTTCTGACTCACACTGCAGGGTCTGTATCTCTCGAGCCTGACTGAGGCTGGGATATATGGAAGTAAGCATAGAGTACATACCTGTCGTGCTGTCTTAGACATGGAAAGTCAAAAGCATTAGATTTGTTATACTCATTCTCAAAGATCCGCATGAAAAAAAAAGTCTGAAATTCTGTGGTCCTGAATGTCCGGCTTTTATGGTGACCTCAGTTTGAAAGTCCTTTCTACGTCTACGGTGGGTTCGTGTCCAGATCGCAAGTACTGGCAAGTTCACAGGTCTGCGTCGAACGGACATGGTGGCGCCTTCCCCAGGGGAGGCGTTTCACTCATCCTGGCACCGCCACTAATCATTGACTGTCATCAGCAGGGTGTAGGTGATACCCTGCTCATGAGATCAGAACAGGCACGACTGAACGCCACCGAAGTGACTGGACAGCACAGCAGTGACTTGTCTCGAGGTTTACATCATGACGACTTGACATTGACCGCTCTCCGTGATTTGCCTGTGCCGGACTCATACAGGACGGGCCAGACTAGGACTGCCAATGGACAGCTGGAAGGAGCTGCGTGAGGATGATGCCGCTGAAGGGGCTCTCGAAAAATGGGACTGCACAAAAAAGGGGTAAAAATCGTATAGTGATGTTTACATTAAGGCCCTTAAATGACCAGCAAAGAAAGATGGTCTTGCAATGGCTCCTATCACAGGTATGTGGGAATACTTAGAAATGTAGATTTTTTTTCTACGTGGTTAAGCTTACAACCACAAGTCAACACTGGGATCTTGTAAGCAGATTCCCAAGACGCCTTGGTATAGATATTGCCAAATGTGTATCAACAGTTCTCTGGATCGACTGTAGACAGAACAAAACTGTTCCTGCAAAAGCGTCTCTAACAGGGGTCTTGCCGGAGGGTAAACCAAACATTACGAAATAAACTTCCTGACCAGACATATGCCTAGGAAAAGGTTTTTTTTTTTTTCAAAAATAGAAAGTGAATTTAATTCTGACAAAAAAAAACTAAAGCGTTTTAGAAAAAAAAAAAGAAATCTGTACACGGGTGTGAGGATAGGCGGCGGAGGAGGAGGGGGGAAGGGGGGGGAGGGAAGTAATTATTAATTTATTGTATAGCAAATGAACAATCTCTCTCTCTCTCTCTCTCTCTCTCTCTCTCTCTCTCTCTCTCTCTCTCTCTCTCTCTCTGTATATAATATATGTATATATATATATATATATATGTATATATACATATACAAATATATATACATATGTGCATATATATATATATATATATATATATATATATATACATGTTTATATATTTGTATATATATATATATATATATATATACATATGTATATATTGTGTGTGTGTGTGTGTGTGTGTGTGTGTGTGTGTGTGTGTGTGTGTGTGTGTGTGTGTGCGTGCAGATAAAGCTTCCAAATCTTGTAAGAGAGCATGCACGAATACGTAACACTACTCAAATAAAAAGAATGTTCTATAAAAACAAACAAACAAACAAACAAACAAAGACAGGCTCTTATAGAGACTGAGTCCATGATAAAAGATGAAAATGATGCAGACAAAAAAAAGGTAAAGATGTCAGAGTCACGCAATGTCAAGGAATTGAATATGTATTGACAGATAAACAACTGACAACAAGAAAAATATTGCCAGAACAAAAGTAAGTCTCTGAATGGAGAGAGCCTGCTCTGATATGCTCATGTTCGTTTGGACAAAACAAACAAACAAACAAATGTTGCACATGATAGCAAGTAGCTGAAATGACTTTTTCATTAGGAGGAAAATCTAGTTCCAGCTGAAAAATGTTCGAAATAAAAATAACCCTCTCATGTGGAGATTCTGCATTAGAAGGTTAATCCACTACAGACAAAAATGAATTAAACTAAGAAAACATGCTAATGAGAGCAAGTCTCTCTAGTGAGAGACTTTTCCTTTATTTTTGGCCAGCAAATCTTGTATAATTTTCTTTTAAATGTCCCAGAAAAAAATATCTACATGGAAGAAGTCTTTGAGTGCACGTCAAAGGATTCATGACATGTGTGTTTTTCCCCGATAAAACTCTGTAAAACGACACCAATAACTACAAGAAGATAGTTTGACAGGCCAGCAAAGTACATGTGCAGACAGGGGCAAAAAAAAAAAAAAGAATATGGGTGGTGCTGAACAATGGTTTTTCCCAGCGGAGAACAGGCCCCATTTCATACCACGGAACCTCGTACTAGTCACAGCGACGTCACACAATACCAGTGCACTACAACACAATACAGTGTTCAGACGGGTCGATGGAGAACAGCTCACACAGCGATGGGGACCAGAAGAATGGGAGATATGAGCGTAGTCTACGTGTGGAGGACTTGGGGGGAGGGGGGCGGGAGCGGAATCACTTTGCTGTGGCCTGAGGAGATCCTCCATTACTCAGACAATCTCAACCTGTCTGTGCAGGACACAAGAGATGCCTGCTCCCTAGGCACGGATAGTGGCTGGAATACCAGATGAGAGAGTGTCTTCCCTTTAAACATGCGGATAGATATAGCCCCGAAAGGGTTCTGTCCCATGGCAGTGTGTCCTCGTGTAAATGAAATTTCGAGGTTATAACCAAAAATTTCGCGATGGACAGGAGATGAGAGGGGAAGGGGACAAAAGAGAGAGAGAGAGAGAGAGAGAGAGAGAGAGAGAGAGAGAGAGAGAGGGGGGGGGGGGATACAACAGTATGCACTTTTGCGTCTGAGTAAGAATGTTCAGAGATTGATTGAAACATGAATGCAGAGGGGGATACGTTTCATTCCGTGTAGGATTGCTCAAAATGTTGCTATTTTACGTCACATTTTTTTTTCAAAACAATTT
>JADBJO010020391.1:27500-31425 GCA_016801955.1 Conus betulinus
TATATATATATATATATATGATCAATCAGTGGGAGACTGCATCTCTTAGGAGATCCAGTGAAGGTTGTTCTGTACAGTTCTTAGCCACTCACAATGCTTGGGTTATTGAACAGCAGAGTTGACCACTCAGACTGCTCCATATGTTTTGATCTCCCTTGCATCCTTGAATGGATCCTCAAGTATAGGTTCAAAGACTGTCCCATATATTTTATACTGTTTGAATAATGCTTTTAGTTTTTCATCAACCTTTTTCCTCTCCACACTTTCGTTTTGTTCCATTTACTACCCTTCGCTGGCTAGTTGGGGGGGGGGGGGGGGGGGGGGGGGGGGGGGTGCTGTTAGATTCTTTTTTGAACCCTTGGTGGTGAGAACACCACAGAATTATGGACTGTGGTGTGTCTCTATTTGACACCAAGAGCACAATCAGCCGCGTCTCCATGATAAGTCCGATGTAGCGGACGAAAGGCCTAGGCGTAGGCAATACATAATAGATCTGCTCTTGAAGGCGAGTACGAGGGTTTCCTCAGGCAGCTAGTGAAGGGTTTCTCACATTCATAATATATTTCCCCCATTATTTTCATTTTTTTTTCATTCAAATCTTTGCTAAGTCATTACTATAATCACTGAAGAGAATTATTAGCCTGCACTTGTTTTCTCCCACTACTAAATTGTACAGCATTATATATATATAATAAAGCACACACACACACACACACACACACACACACATATATATATATATATATGTGTGTGTAAATGATAGCAGAACAGAATACCGGGAATCACTGTTCTTCTTAAAGTAGCTTTAGTAACCAAAACTGGACGGTGGAAGTTAAATAACAGACACTGAACAGTGAGAACCACTCTCCATTCTTTAATCAGATGCAATAAACAGACACTGGATAGTGGCAAACACTCTCCATTCTTTAAGCAGATGCAATAACAGACACTGAATAGTGGCAACCACTCTATATCGTCTTGCAGAAGCCAGAGTGACAGAAACTGGATTGTGAAAAAGTACTCTCTTTTCATGAAGCAGCTGTAGTAAACGAAACACGGCAGTGGAAACCACCCTCTCCTCTTCAAGCAGATAGAGTAGTAAAAAAAAAACTGTACAGTGGAGACCACTTTCCTCTCTTAAGATAGCCACAATAGCAGAAAACTGCATAGTGGAAACCATACAGGTTTGGAGCAAGGGGATTTGTAGGCTCATCAGCCTTCGATCTCATGAAGCAGATCGGGACTACAGGCAATAAGAGAACCAGAACCCTGAAGGCAGTGGCAGAGGCAGCTAAAAAAAGAGTTCAACCTAGATCTGGTCGAGGAGGAACAAAGTGAATTTCAAATTTCCCAACGTTGGTGTCCGTTAGTAATGACGTTAGACATCCCGTCTAAAAAAAAATTTAAAAAAAAGGCACGCTAGGAGACACCCACCCATCCAAACGTTGCGGGTTCGAATCCCGACAGCGCCAGAAAAACAAGAAATTGGTGGTAGAAGGGCATCTGGAATTTATGAGCTGGAGCGGCCCGGTCCTCTTTAAGTGTAAGGAGTTCAGGATCGAAACACTGATCTGAGGTGGGAGGGAGGTGGGGGGGGGGGGGGGGGGGGGTCTTCTCTAAAGACCTTCTGCTGTCAAGCTCTCCTAGAGTTTCTTCTTAGCCACAGAAACTGGATAGAAGAAAACACTCTCCTCTCTTAAAGTAGCCACAATGATAGAAACTGAATTCTGGCAACCATTCTCCATCCTAAAAAGAATGGATACCCAAAACCAGAATGGTAGAAACCACAATCGCTCCATGAAACTAGCCAGAATAACAGAAACTGCATAAAGGAAGCTAGATTCCCATCTCAGAACAGCTAGAGTAACAGAAACTGGAAAGTGGAAACCGCTCTTCCTTCTTAAAGCAGCCAGAGGTACAGAAACTGGATAGCGAAGCTAGACTATCAGCGACTAGATAATGGAAAACCGTTATCCCTTCTTAAAGCAGCCAGAATTATGTGCAGGTCAGAGTTGTGGGTTACATCTAAGATCAAGTAGTAACCACGCAGTTTGAATAGATGAAAATGGCCATGGCTGTGAGCAAAGATTATTTTTTTCATGTGAAAAGACGATTTCATCCTGTAATCTGGGGTCAGTAAATTAGTTTAATACCACATATCAGCCAGGAAAGCAAAAAAGCATGCATGGTTTGCCAACACCTTATGTTCCTGTGTCATTGGTACAGCACAAGGATTGGGGAGTAAAAGGTCTACCAGAAAAGAGAAAAATAACTCGTCATGTGGGATCGTGTTGTAACGTAAAAAGAAGCAGACACTGGATCTGCCTCTGAGTCAGACACTGTAAGTCAAAGGCTAGACTGTGCGATGAATATGTTTAGTCAAAGGCTGACCTGACAAAAGCCAGGTGCTGCTTTGTGTGTAATAGAGAATATACAGCGTTTTGGACCTAAATTGTAGCCGTGGACTCGGACCTGTACAAGTAACAGAAAAATGGATAAGGGAGACCACTCTCCCGTCTCAAAAAATGGGCAGACGAGCACTGGCGGATTTCAAACGAAGTCAGTGAGGGAAAAGGAAGAGAGACAAGAGAGCAGACAGAAGCCAGTGCGGTCGTCGCCACCAGTAAAGGATCAAAGCCTGCCGCCATCACTATCGCGGCCGGCCAAGCGCAGCCGGTGGAAGCACATGCATCATGGCGAGGCTCGCCTGTCGGGACGCCCCGGGGGGACAGAGCACAGCGCGGCACGTGCATCGGATCAGTTTTATTGCAGGCGAAGACAGCAAGTGTGTCTGTGTCAGTATAGTGAGTGTATGTTATGTTTGTGCTTGTGTGTGTGTGTGTGTGTGTGTGTGTGTGTGTGTGTGTGCGTGTGTGTGTGTGTGACTTTTTGTTTTTAATAAGTATTGGTGGGAATGAAGTGTAAGAAAACATCTCTTTCGACAGCTGTTATTTTCGTTTCGTTCTCTTACAACCCCCGACAATCAGCTTGAAGCGGTCGTAAACGAACAGTTACAACTACCTGGACACAGCTTTCGATCTCTGGGTAAATGTAAGGAAGATGTAATCACTCCATCTTACGCATCTCTCTCTCTTCTTCACTACGCCCGCTGAAAGCCCCGTCACTCCCCTCCCCCACCCCCATCCAGCCCGCCGCCCACCCCCACCCCAACCTCTATGTCCTTCGCTTCTATCCCCTCTCCACCCACACCTCACCCCAACTCCTATCTATCCTACTAACTGCGAGCGTGAGGGGTGTGTGTGTGTTGCTGGCTCACCTGACGAACGTTGGGGGCTGTCTGTCCCACCTGGAAACTACTTACTCGGTGTGAACTCCACGCCAACGCCGGCGTCAAGCGGCGACCACCACCGAGGCTCCCTCCATCCTTCTCGCTTCACCGAGCTGCGAAAGAGTGTGGTCCTCAGCCATTCAACGCGGTCTAGGTAAACTGTGGAGGAGGAGGAGGAGGAGGGAGAGAGAGAGGCGCGACCACAACATGACAGCCGTTTGTCTGAAGTCTGCAGGGAGCGAGCCTTTTTTTTTTTTTTTGCGAGGAAGGAACGAATCTGACGACTGATTCTACAGACTGGACTGCATCGTTGATGAATAACCAACCACACACCCTGCAATTCTCCGAGTCTTGTGTTGTGACGACTTTATGATTGTACTGTATAGCGCGATCGTTCTTCTTTTTCTGACATTCTTTATTAATTGATGGATTGCTGTAAACCACTTTCTATGTTTCTTTTTCTGAGTGAGTGTGTTGCAACCCTGATTCGGTTGCGTTTAACAACAGGAGAAACAGCGACTGACAGCAGCTTCTGCCTGTTCTTTTTTTGTATTCTGCAGACAAACGGTGCTAGATGATATTCGGTGATGAAGAAATTCGTCTACAGTCACTGTAAACGTCGGCTGGTTTGTCTCT
>JADBJO010020392.1:0-27500 GCA_016801955.1 Conus betulinus
CCCCGAACGTATCAGTACTTAAACTCATGCACCCAGATACACAGCCGATAAACTGCACATAAATTCAGAAACAAACTCATTAAAGATTTGTACACAAAATACCTGCTTCTCACACTCCTCACACGTTTTCAGGTCATATTCACGACGGCGTACCGATGATGGTTACATACCGCCACGTCCATGCAAGGTCTGAGCGCGTTTCTCATGCGGTGCCATTTCTGTACATGTAGCTTGACCTTGTGTGGTCAGCGTCAGTCAGCACTCTGACAACTGCACGTGAACTGAAGCACCTATTTAGAATCGGAGCGAGCTGGTGCCGGCTCCTAGATCGGGGGTGTCACATGGAGTTTCTGTGTTGCGCCGTCACGCTGAAGAACGCGTTGCTATCAGAGGCCGTGATGATAGCCCAGCTCCAGCAAGCGTCGCCCCTACTTTCGCCTAATTTTGACTCGAACAGGCAGGCCAAGGGCTACGACCGGCACTTGCTCTAGAGCTGCTACTATCCACCAAGAAATGCTGCAGCTCTTTCTCAGAGTTTTCAGATAATAGCGCTGAGAACGTCATAGAATCCCCCCTGCTAAAGATAGAGCAGATGACACAAGACTTGCTCGATTCCCTCTGTAGACGAGGTGATAGATCCTAGCAGGCTGGTCCTGACCACGAAAACTCGCTTCAGGTGTCCTGGTCTCATCTGTTTTCCCTTGCCAGAAAAAAAGTTGAAGTCTTTCTCTGTAACAGATCCAGATCCTGGGAGACTGCTCTCCTGGAGGTGACGATATCCATCTGCACTCTTCTCAGTTCTACGTCGATGACTGTTGTCTTGGAAGGGTCATTTCTTTTTTTTGCAGTTTGTCAGAGAAACTGGCATCATTGATCATTGCTCCGACACTGGAAGCACCCAGAAGTTTTTTTTTTTTTTTTTATGGTTTTGTTTATATTTTGGGTCCATTTTCTAGCGTGCTCTCGTCGACCTGCCGGCCAGTTTTCATCTACCCCCCTCCCACTCCCCGCACTAACTGAAGTTTATTTACCGACTATAACGAGCCAACAGCCGACTGACGGGGATCTGTCAGCCTGAAGAGGGCACTAGCTGAACAAAGAGGTGCGATGACCTGTCCCCACCGTGGGAGGCAGTCCCTGGCGTTTGGTTCTAAGGTAGTCGAGTACGGGAACACGGTAGCGGTATATTGCTTCTTCACGTGTTGCCCCCAGGTTGTTGTTAAACCGTCTTGCCTGGTCCGTGGTCCTGGATGACTGAACGCAGTGGTACTGGTGTCCTGAAGGGAGGTCAATCTCTATGAACCTGCCGCACAAAAGTGGCACATTAAATCCTGACAAATGCGCGCGACGACTGCGCGCGCGGGTGTGTGCATATACGTGTGTGTGTGTGTGTGCGCGTGTGAGAGTGTGTCTGTGCGCACGCGGGTGTGCGCGTGTGTGTGCGCGTGTGTATGTGTGCGCGCGCGCGTGTACATGTGTATGTGTGAGCGCGTGTGTATGTGTGCGCGGTGTGCGTGAGTGTGTGTGTGTGCGCGCGCACAGGTCTTATGTGCGAGTACGAGTAAGCTTTCTGTAACGTATTTTCAGCCCATCTGATTATTGTGTGGGGGTCGACTGGACAACTTTTGTCCCGAAGAAATACAAAGAAAAGAGTGTGTGGACGACAGAGAAATGGAGAGAACTCTGGTTACATGTCCTTCTGAAAGCCCAATTCAACCACCAGTCCTGCAAACTGTTCAACACCACTATGCCGTGTACACCTACCATTATTTTTTTGTAAAAAAAAAAAAAAAAAGGAAATAAAAATATCAGAGTGAAAAAAAGCCTGTGCTCATGTATTGTCTTAGATATTATTAGGCTTTTTTCCTTCTTTCAGATTAAGATTTTTTCGGGTGGCTGAACACCCAATCCTCCCCCTTCCCATCACGCTGGCCTCACCATTCCTACCCCTTTTATCACCCTACTAGTAATGGTGGAGTCCAACAGTTTGGGACATCTCTGATGGATGAGAACTGCCAAACTGTGATTCATTCATGCATATCAGATTATTCTTCCATGCACTTAGCCTGTCCACACATCTCACCTGTACCTCTATCGTGCGGTCTTCGTGTTCCTGGTGTGGTCGATCTTCTGGGCTGTCTTCCTGGTTTCTGGGGGTTCTCCCGGGTTTGTCTTCTTGTTCCTGGTGACTCTCCAGGCTTGTCTACTCTTTCGGGTAGTCATCTTGTTCCTTGTGTCAGCTGGATAGCCATCCTCTGCCATCACTGGGTTGTCGCCCCTGTTCTCGGCGTCTTCTGTGTTGTCGCCCCTGTTCTAGGCGTCTTCTCTGGGTTGTCCCGTTTCCGTTGTCTCCCCTATGTTGTCATCCCTGTTCAAACCGAATTATCGTTAGTCGCGCGCGCAGGTGTATGCGTGTGTATGCGTGCGTGTGCGTGTGTGTGTGTGTGTGTATGAGAGAGAGAGAGAGAGAGAGAGAGAGAGAGAGAGTGTGTAACTGTGCACATACAATTAAAGTTGAGCGAGACAGGTGCAGTTTGTTTCCGCGTTTTTTCATTATTCAGTCACTGGTAACAAACAAAAGAAAGAATACAAAATCGGCAAGCGTGGATTCTGTAGTAAACTGAAAATACTATTTTCACACCTCATAACAAGACCACCTGCCTCATTTAATTAAAGCAGTAAATGTTAGGAGAAAACCCCGTACTTTGAAGAAAAAAAAAAACAACCCGATCATCCTTCTAACACCTTTTCTTCAGTACATCACTTTCTGCTGCGTAATTATCGCTATGGACAGAACATGGAATTACATAATCTAATTTTTCTTCAGACTGAAACGAGAATGTAACTGGTTCCAGAAAAAAAAGTCACTTCACTGGTTTACCTCGTGTGGCACCTTGTACTTCCCGTTGTCAACGGCAATATCCACTGGTGTCCTGGTACCTGGAACAGAGGTCGTCCTGTGTAATCCTGCCATTAAACAAAAAAATCCAGATTTCAATTACATAATAAAAATCCCCCCACTGAACCCTCATACACGAGCGAAAAATACTAAACTCTAATAAAGGAGGCACTAAACTCTGAGAAAGGGGAAGCTAGTAAAGCCTGTGAAAATACAATCTCTTAGAAAAAAAATGTAGGCTCCAAGAGAGGAAATCGAATTGGGGAATGATGGAACTAGACTCTGAGAAAGGACACTTCACCTATCAAATTGCACTAAACTCTATAAAAAGAGCACTAAACCTTACGAAACAAAGTCATCAAACCATGAAAAAGGGTACTATTCCCTATCAGAAAGGACACTGAGCCCGGTGAACGTAGAGAAAACTGAGCCATAACAGAGGACACTAAAACTTTGTGAGAAAAGAATACCAGGTCACAAGAATAGGCAACACTGAATCCTATGAAAAGAGTGCCAAATCTACAGAAGGACGCTAAAGCCTTTGGGAGGAGGGCAAAAAAAAAACATTGACACGACATTAAGGTCCATGAAAGGATACTAAAGCCGGTGAGAGGACAATCAATCCTTAAAAAAATTAACTCCAAGACAGACATTAAACCCTGCCAAAAAGGGGACACTGATCTCTTAGAAAGGATACAAAACCCCATGGAAAGAGCACACGGAACCTTATGAAAGAAGGGCATTAAACAAAATGACTTGTTGTCAACGATTACCATGTCGGACGTTTTTGTGGCGTGAGGGACACTCAGTAGGGGTACTGGGTGCGCACTGGGAAATATTTCAGCAACAGGATCAAACACTTCCTCTGAAGCTCCGCAGCTCGGCCCAAAGGATCTGAAAACACGCGTCCATGCTCCAGACCGCCTCGGAACCAGGGAGGCTACGTCACCGAGTCACTCTTTGATGCCTTTCGTGAAGTATTCCCTCAGTACCTCCTGTTCTGTATCCGTGTTCCACGGAAGTCACGACAATGGAAACCAGCACAGCTATGACAGTAGGGAATAAAGACTCTCAACCTTGGGATACAGCAGACACTAAATGCTACGAAAGGACAAGTCTCGACTCTATAGCAATACAGACTCTAAATTCTATGAAAAAAAGGCACTGAACCCTGAAAAACGGTGAAATACGTTAAGGAGGTGGTATACAACGCCTAACACAAGACAAAATCCTGCAAAGACAGGCACTAATTTCTGAAAAAGAAAACCCTGAAACCTCAAAAATTAAACGACCCAAAACCTTATGGAAGAAGACACTGAAACCTAATACAGAACAAAGCACTTAGTGTTCAAATAAAAAGACCGGTTCACTACAAATTACGAGATTTAAACATTGCGGAAGAGGAATACTACACAAGAAGAGTGCAGAGGTAAGTGGAGAAGACAGAAAAGCAAACAAAAAACCTACAAACACACACAAAAAAGTATAAAGAGAACACTCTCCTTTAGTAATTCTCCCAGTTCACGTGATGATCTGGTCAGGGTTTTCCGTGGCCGTTCATGCAGTAGTTCCGTGTCCCTGTCGATGTAAAAAAAAAAAAAAAAGTACATTTCCTTTTAACATTTGATTTTCAGTGCAAGCATTTATCCATCATTTAGCCAAACCACTTTAACGAAAAGTGAGGGGTGGTTGTGTTCGTTTTGTTAGAGCAAGTGCGGGGCTTCCGACAGCTCAAAATCCTAATTGATAAGAACGTTTTCCTTTGTTGTGGTAATATGTAAAGTACTGTACTACGCATTTACGCAGATACATATAGTTTTACAGGGGCGCCTGTGTGCACGTACATGCACTCCTTTCTTATATTCATGCTTTTGGACTTCGGATGATATCTTAGAGAATCTCGGTTTTCAGTTCTGCTACTGTCCACTACAAGTAATCTTCGTGTTCGAAGAAGCGGGCGTAACTTAATGGCATACCCGCAATGTTTAAACTTCCCATTATCTTACGTACTTTGGTAGACCAAACCTGTGATGGTTATGCGGGCGAGGTAATGGAGTTGACAGAAGGGAAGGGAGAACATCCTAAATCACGTGCCCTTCTCAAAGCCCTATTCAACAACCAGTCCTGCAAATCGTTCACTATCGGTATGCCTGTGTACATCTACCATTAAGTGTAACACGATACCAACAAGTTTTGTCCGATTTCTCAGGTCTGTTTATGCGCAGTAACAGGTAGCTCTGTTTTGTGAAATGTAACTGAATATTTAAAACTACGCTAAGCTACGTTCACTTCGACTATTCTTTTTCAGCCAGGAACACTTTTTTGACAAAAGCAAAACACATCGGGAAAATTTACATCAATCGTTTCTTTTTTGCAAAGAATTACTACCTTATGAGCACTGTTCTTCGTACAGATGACAAAGGATAGTAAATGGAAATTTTTTTTTATTTTTTTCAGTCCATGCTCGTGTAATATGTTTTTTTTTCTTTATGATTATGAAGATATTTTTCGGGTGGTTGAAT
This sequence comes from Conus betulinus, assembly GCA_016801955.1. NCBI lineage: Eukaryota > Metazoa > Mollusca > Gastropoda > Neogastropoda > Conidae > Conus > Conus betulinus. Next base: position 5,422 of record JADBJO010020392.1, read on the forward strand.
ACCCCACCCTTTACCCCCCTCCCCACCATGCTGACCTCCCACCCTTACTCCTACTCCCTTCACACCCTGTAATCTTGTATCTTCCAACAGTTTGGGACCTCTTTGATGACGAGAACTGTCAGACTGTGGTTCATTCACGCATACAAGAACTGTTGAGAATAATTTGATTAAAAGTGTGCATCCAATTATTTCCTGCCATTCTAGTATCATCCCACGGTTTGGGACATCTGAGGGATTAGAACTATCAGACTGTCGATCATTCACACGTATCAGAACTGTTTGGTGTACCTAGAATAAAGTGTTCAATTATTTCATGTCACTAATCTGTCCACACATCTCACCTGCACCTCTATCGTACGGTCTTCGTGTCCCCTGGGCCGTCTTCCTGGTTTCTCGTGGCTCTCCCGGGTTTGTCTTCCAGTTCGTGGTGACTCTCCAGGCTTGTCGACTCATTCGGGTAGTTACTTTGTTTCTGGTTTCCACTAGATTGCCATCCTCTTCCTGGTATTTCCACTGGGTTTGTCGCCCCTGTTCCCGGCATTTCTCTGGGTTATCGTCCCGTTTGCGAAGTCTGCCTGTTCAAAACGCAAATTATTGGTCGTGTGCGCGTGTGTTATTTGCGTCTGCAAGTACATGCATTCGCGTGCATCTGCGCACATGTGTCTGCGCATGTAAACCTAAGCAGGGTGAAACAGGTGCAGTCTGTGGTGAGAGAAAGGTTGTCTTTGCGTTCTTGACAATTTTGTCATCTATAAAAAAAAAAAAAATCGGAATTTTGTAGAATCGTGGACTCTCTGTGGTAAACTGAAAATACTATTTTCACGACTCATGACAAGGCCGTCTGCCTCATTTACTTCAGCAATATCAGCTACTTCAGGAGAAAGAAAAGCATCCGTACTCTGAAGAAGAAAAAAAACATCACCCATGTTAAACCTTTTCTCCTGTACATCACTTTCTGCAAAGTTATCACTGTTGACAGTACTTGAAATTTCCACATATACATCTGTCGTTCCACTAATTTCAAACGTGAAGGTATTAGTTCAAGAAAAAAAGATCATGTCACTTGACTGGTTTACCTCTTGTGGCACCTTGTTCTTTCCAGTAGTTGCTTGCCAACTGCAATAAGACGTCGTCTAAAATCTCATCCAAAACTGTTAAAAAATGTTTCCACTGTAAAATCTCAGATCCGATGAAAAATGTTAACCTCTTTCAAGAACTCAAAGATCGCGTCAGGCGGAACATCTCTGAACAAGGTTTTCATGGAATCTGCTGTAAAATGTTTGTCTCACATCGTGCAAATCCCAACACTCTAAAAGAATATGTTTCATTGTGAGTGGCACATGACACGGAATGCACCAAGGAGCTTCTTCACTCTTTAAAAGGTAGGAATGGGTAAAATATGAATGGCCGGTGTGCAGCGGCACAGAACTGTTTCTTCTTTACGACCACCAGACGCAAGATGAGAGGAACTCCTTTAGGTTTGGACGGATCTGAAAGAGTTTGTTATTTGTCTGTGTATTCCAGTTCTCCTGCCAGAGGTCTCTGACATAATCGTTAATTTTGGGTTTCAGATCCGAGCAGGGGATAGGTGTGTTTGACAGTTTCTCTCGTACGGCATTCTTGGCCAAACGATCAACATTTCGTTCGTTCCTCCAATGCCAACATGACCAGGAACCCAAGCCAAAAGAATGTTGTAACCCTCTACTTTCAACTTGGTAAAAAGTTAAAAAAAAGTGTAAAAGTTCGGGGTGCTGAAGGTTGCGGCCAGCTATGGCCTCCAAAGCTGACAGTGAATCCGACGACAAAACCAGAAAGTCCCTCTTCGTAGATTGGGAGATATCCGTAGTGCCAGAACCAGAGCTGTAACTTCAGCAGAGTAAGCAGAAGCGTCTGAAGGAATATGTTCTAACAGTATTTTTTGAGAAGAGCACCAGGGCAGCAGTAGCTGCACAGGCCACTCCATCTTCAGACTTGGAACCGTCAGTGAAAATTTTCTGATAGGATGAGAATTTCGAACAGAGGTCAGCATACAAAGCCTTGTATGCCAGAGAGCTGGTGGACTCTTTGCGAAAAGCTGCAAGATCAAAACGAATCTCTGGTGTGAAAAAGGTCCACGGAGGTTGATCTGGAAACTTGGAAAAATCGGACACAACTCCTAGGTCTAGACCTGCATTCCGTGCGTGAGGGCTGCATACGAAGACCAAACGGCGGAATACAGTTAGGGTTGTTTTCAAATTTGCTTTGAAACTGAGGGTCAAAGACACAGTCATAGGCAGGGGTTTTTCAGGTTCCGAGAACAGTGACATAGTAATTCAAAGACAGTTTCAGCCCTGCGGTTGGACAGTGAAGGTTCACCTGCCTCTGCGTACAGGCTGTACACAGGGGTGGTGCGGAATGCTCCAAGACAGAGACGAAGCCCTTGATGGTGGATAGGGTCCAAGAGTTTTAGATACGATGGTCTGGCAGAGCCGTACACAGCACAACCATAGTCCAGTTTGGAACGGACCAAGGCTCTGTAGAGGTGCAGCAAAGTTTTCTTATCAGCGCCCCAGTCAGTGTGTGCTACGACCCCGCAGAATATTCAGAGCTTTCTGGCAAGAGGTTTTTTGAGGTGTTTAATGTGGCTGAGAAAGTTGAGTTTTTGGTCAAAAATAACTCCAAGGAATTTGGCCTCTGTGACAGCTGGAATGGGAGATTTCCCTATTTTGATTTCAGGATCTGGAAAAAAAAACTGACGAAAATTATGGAAGTGAATGCACTGTGTCTTCGTAGGAGAGAAAGTGAAGCCGTTTTCATCCGCCAACTGATGATTTTATCCACACAAAGCTGGAGCCTGCGCTGGACACTCGGGTACAGGCTTCCAGTTGCATAGACAGCAAAATCATCCACAAACAATGAGCAGTCTGAACCCTGCTGAACTGACTTGACAATGTTGTTAATCTTGATGCTGAATAGGATGACAAGAGAATACCAAGTCTATGTAAAAGGACCCTACAGGTGGTGGACTGACAAACCTATCAAAAGACATCAAGGTCTATGAAAGACTACTAAAGCCATGAAAGGAGGATACTAAGGCCTGAGAAAGGACACTCGATCCTATAAAAAAGACAACTCTCAGAAAGATAAGACATTAAATCCTGTCCAAAAGAGAATATCAAACTCTTTGAAGGAAGAGGGCACTTAACCCCATGGAATGAATTTATGAAAGAAGGGCATTAAGCAAAGTGAATGGAACGACATGTTGCTACTGATTACCATGCCAGACCTTCAGTGGTTCGAGGGACTCTCAGATTAGGAGGTACTGGGTGCGCACTAAGGAATATTTCAGCAACAGGATCAAAGACTTCCTCTAAAGCTCCGCAGCTCGGTCCAAAGGATCTGAAAACACGCGTCCATGCTCCAGACCCCTTTGGAACAAGACATGCCACATCGCCGAGAGTTACTCTCGATACCTTTCGTGAAGTATTCCCTCCAGTACCCCTGTTCTGTATCCGTGTTCCACGTTAAGTCACGACACTGGAAACCAGCACAGAAATGATATAAAGACAGAAAAAGATGATCAACTCTGGGATATAGCAGACAGTAAACCCTACGAAAGGACAAGTCTCAATTCTAGCAATACAGATTCTAAACGCTATGGGAAAAGGCACTGAACCATGGAAAAGACAGTGGAACACGTGAAAGAGGTGGCACACAACACTCGAAAAAGACAAAATCCTACAAAGGAAGGCACTAATTTCTCTGAAAAAGAAGAATACCCTAAAACCTCAGAAAGTAAACTATCCAAAACATTAAGGAAGAAGACGCCAAAACCTAATAAAGAACAAAGCACTAAACTCCATGTATGAGCACTGTTAAGTTCACTACCAAGTACGCGCTTTAAACATTGTGTAAAGAGGAACACTACATGTGAACAGTCTAGGGGGAGACATTGAAACCTAATGAAAAGTAAAGCACTAAACTCCATATAAGTTGACAGTTGAGTTCACTACAAGATATGAGATTCATACATTGCGGAAAGAGGAACATTACATAGGAACAATGAAGGGGTGGGTAAGGGAGGCGAGTGGATAAGACAGAAAAAAAGAGACGTAAAAAAACGAACACTTTCCTCTTGTATTTCTGCCAGTTCACGTGACTGGTCTGGGTTTTCCGTGGACGTTCATGCAGTTGTTCCGTGTCCCTGTCGATATATCCATTGACAATTTTCTTTTAGCGTTTGATTTCTAGTGTAAACATCTGATTAACGATAAGTAAAGGCCGATTGTGTTTGCTTTGCTTGGGGTAAGTGTGGGGCTTTTAACAACTCAATATCCCGATTGTAAAGAACTTTTTCTTTCGTTGTGTTAGTATGTAAAGAAATCATTGTACTGCGTGTGTGCAGGTACATATCGTTTCACACAGGCGCATGTGTGAATGCAAGTGTATGCGCGAGGATACTTGCACGCGCGCGCGTTTGTGTGCGCGACTTCGCGTTATGCGTTTAGCGTTTGAATGTGTTCCTATACGCATGCAAATCTAAGGTGATGGCGACAGGTGAAACCTAGGGTAACGGGAGGCGTGGTATCCGAGTTCTTGATAATTTAATCGTTCTGGTTGAAGAAAAAAGTTCACTTCATAAAAATGTCAGCCTCAGTGCTAAATTGAAAACACTTATTTCACCTCGTCAAAAGGTATCAGTCCGACTAGCCCATTAGTGCAGCAACACCAGCGTCCCACGTAGAAAGGAGAAAATCAATGGTGCGAAAAAAAATCGAAACCTTTCTTTGTGCAAAATCTTTCTCTTCAATGTTGCTGCATCTGACGTCATGCAAAACACACTTCATGATAACATTCTAAAAGATCAAAATGAAAATTCAACTGGTCGAGAATAACCTGTCACTTCACTGGTATAAGTCGCGTTGTAGATACCTTGTTCTTCCTGGTATGTAGTCCTGTATGGCGGTGCTGAATTCTCCTGGTGGCCTTGCAACAGGCATCCTGGACATTGTCATCCTTCACAATCCTGACATTTGAAAACATCTGATGTCAGTTTTAAAGTAAAAAAAAATGATTTGGATTGAATCCTGACTAAAAACCAAGTCGCGAAATCCTGAGACAGGGACACAGAAAATTGTTAGAAACACGCTAAACCGAAAGAGAGAGAGAGAGAGAGAGAGAGAGAGAGAGAGAGAGAGAGTCTGTGCGTGCATGCGAGCGTGCGCGCACGTTTATGTGTGTGTGTGTGTGTGTGTGTGTGTGTGTGTGTGTGTGTGTGTGTGTTCGTTTGCGTGTGTTCGCTTGCAAATGTTTTGTGTTTGTGCGTGTTCGTGTACGCATGCACATCTGATGTGATGGCGACAGGTGAAGCCCAGGGCGAGGGTAGCATGGTATCCCTGACCTAACAGGTTTATCACTCTGGTTCAGGAAAAAGTAGACCAGGCCATTTCATAATAAAGACTAGCCTCAGTGCTAAATTGACAACACTACTTTAACTCGTCACAAGGATCAGTCTGACTGGCTCATTAGTGCAGTGATACCAGTTTCCTGAGAAGGAAGGAGGCACTCTGACTTGAGGGGAAACTATTCTAAACCTTTTTTATGTGAAATCTTCGTTATCCTCAATGTTGCTGGCTCTGATATCACGTGAAACACACTTCCTTATAATCCATTCTAAAAGATCCAATGAGAATGGAAGTGGTCGAGAATAATGAATGTCACTTCACTTGTTTTAAGTCGTGTGGTACATACCTCGACCTTCGTGGTATGTAGTTCTGTATGGCGGTGCTGAATTCTCCTGGTGGCCTGGTAAAGTGTTCTGGACAGTGGTCATCCACTACAGTCCTGCCATCCAACGAAAATCTGATGTCAGTTTTAAAGTAAACAAAAGCAAAAAAAAAAAAAAAAATCTCGATTGAATTACCGACTAAAATCAAATCACTGAACGCCGAGACATGGACACAAAAAATTGACAGAAACACGCTGAACCGTAAGAAAGACACAAACCACGAAGACAGACTTGGTGCCACAAAAGAAAACATCCAGTTCAAGAAAAAGATGACACTAGACCCTATGAAAATAAGACACTAGAGCCTCAAAAACAGTGACACTGAATTCTATTGAAAGGGGATACTTAACTCTATCAAAGAACGTCCTTAACCGATGAAAAAAGACAAACGTCTACGACAGATGTGCTCTAATTTCAATCGGAAAGGACACGAAGCCCCGTGAAAGGAAGCTAAGGAAAGGGGAATAATGAACACTCTTAAAAAAGACGACATTAAGTCATAAGAAAATGATACTAAATCCTATGAAAAGGACATCAACACTTATTAAAGGAGAGGACAATAAACACTTGGGGGTGGAGAGGGGGTAAACTCTGCGTAATGGCAACTAAACGCTTACGACAGACTCTGCAAAAAATAATCCTATGAAAGAATACTACATGTTGAAACATGGCAAATCCATGTGCAGAAAATGTTGTGAAAGAACACTGAATCCTAACACAAATAGACATAACCCCCTTAAAAGAACGCTAAACCGTCTCAGGACACTAATCCAATCAAAGCTGGTTACTGAACCTTAATCTATGAAAGGCCACAAAAAACCCAGCGAAAGGACACAAACTCTATGTAGGGACACCAACCCAATGAAAGGACATTAAATGCGGTGGAAGGAGAACAATAAACCTCATGGAAAGAGGAACGAAACCTACGAAAGAACAGGACACCAAATTACATAGATTACACTAAACCTTTGAAGAAAAGGAAATCTAAACCTAAATAATAAGACCTTATCAAACAAGGACACAAAACCTAATGAAAGAAATGGGACAGTAATCCAAGAAAAAAGAGAACACCAAAACCTATGAAAGGGTTAAATAAACCCTTTAAAAATCTTATGGACAGCACAAACCACTATGAAAGGAAGACATTAAATCCTTCGGGAGAAGAGCAATTATTCATATGAAAGGGTCCACAGACTGATACCGATTACCATGTCAGGCATTTGTGGACTAAGCGACACTCGGTTTGGGGATGCCAGGTGCGCACTAGGAAATGTTTCCACCACAGGATCAAAGACTTCCTCTGAAGCTCTGCAGCTCAACCCCAAAGAATCTGACAAAATGCGTCCACGTTGCAGATCCCTGAGGCTTCAGACTTGCTACATCGCCGAGTCACCCTTTGATACCTTTCCTGAAGCATTCCCTCCGGTACCCCCTCTTTTGTATCCTTGTTCCACAAAAAGACACGACATGGGAAACCAAAGCTGCCGTGCTGATGATACGTACCAAAGACGCTAAACGCTGGGAAACGTAAGTTACTAGACTCTTGGATAGGAGCAGACACTCAACTGATACGAGGAAACCTCAGTTCTCTGCAAAATAAAGGCACTAATCCTTAAAACAAAGACATTAAAATCTACGAAGAAAATGCTTTGTCTGAAGAAGACTCAATTCCACTAAAGATACTAAACCCTTTAGAAGGAAGGAATGCTAAAGCCTGATTATAAAAAGACCCAAGCCTATGGCATAAGACACTGAAATATGAAGAAAGAACAGGACTTTAAACTCCTCACAAGACGACAGTATGGTTTACGAAAGAATAGACATGACAGGAACGTTCGCCTGAAAAGTACAAGGGGAAACAGAAAGAGAGACGAAATAAAGGAGGAAATAAGAGAACGACACTCTCCTTTTAACGACGGCATTCTCCGAGTTCACGTGACCTGGTCTCCGTTTTCCATGGCCGTTGATGTAGTTCTCCCTTGTCCTGTCAACATGAGCAACATGAACTTTTTCTGTGAGCATCTGACTTCCATCAATTTAGCCAAATTAGGTTAAAGAGTGAGGAGTGGATTCGTCCGCTTTGCGGGAATCCTCCCGACAGCTCGAGATCCTACAAGAAAAACAAAACTCGGTATTCCTTAGTGTGATACCGAGCAGCATAATCATATTACGTGCACAGGCATAGAGTGCTGTACATGTATGCGTGCGTGCATTGTACGTGCACTCATTTGAAATCGTTTGAAAATTGTTTTCGGTTCTGCTACTACTCATGATAGGCCTAAATGTTCCATATGACCGATGAAGTGTGTATAAAACGTAATGTCATATTACTCTTCCAATCTTTGAATTCGCTGTGGGCACAGTTGGGAAGACCAGAACCACACTGCCGAGTTTCATCTATTTGATTTGTCTCTGGGAGTGTTGCTCAAATTTCCTAACAACGCTGCAGACGTCTGTCCCACTCGGGTCTGAGAGACGCCGGGATACAATGTTAAAGGTATGCGTGGAGAACACCCCTGTCACACATTCTCAGCCAAGAATGGAACTCCACAGTATCCTTATCCCACTCATCAATCGTATGTCATTTCTGTGGCCTGTCGTGCCCTCTCTTATGGTGACCCGTTTTTGATTTCCTGTACCTCTGCACCCTTTCTGGGTTCATGTTGTTTAGGTCGCTGGTAACACCGATTTTATGGGGACCGTCACTGGACCGACGTGGTGGCGCTATCTGGAGAAACAGAAAAAATGTTGCTTGTAGACCAGCCGACCGCAAAGGGCCATGTCAGCGCGTTGAAGTCAACTCGCAAGTAAAAAAAATGTATCTACACCTAAAAATAAACATGAAATTCTCCCTGACGCAGTCTTCACGACTGAGCAATTATCGTCGTCAGTGGCGGCTCAATCAGTGATGTCCTGAATATGTTTAGCTCAGAAAAGGGACCACAGAACAGTGCGGCGTTTCATCTGGTTGGATGCCCCCTTGATGACCCTAGACTTACTCTACCTGTGATTTGCAGGTGCTAGGGTTGCGACAAGCCAAGCCAGATCGAGACTGTGGATGGAAAGTTAAAAGATACGAGAGAGAGAGAGAGAGAGAGAGAGAGAGAGAGAGAGAGAGAGAGAGAGAGCTGCTAACAGCCCGGCCGACCGCAAAGAACCATCTTTAGATTGTCACCCTGCTGAAGTAACGGGAAAAAACTACAAAAAACTCATTTAAACACACTTTCTAAAAACACAACGTAATTTTGTTAAAATCTTTCCTTCATCAAATCTTTGATCAGATACAAAAACGATCTTTTCTGAACATCTCTGAACCAAATTTTGATGGAGTCTGTTGTAAAAGTGTTTATATGTCTGACATGTAAACCCCAATAATCTGTGAGAATATGTTTCACTTTCACATGGAATATCATATGGAATACATGAATTTTCTTCCCTTTTTAAAAACGATAAACGTGGGTGTTAATGCAAGGTTCACACAATGCCATATCGTGGCCCGACTAGGGTTTATCTAGCTCGACTCGGAAAATGGTCTTCATCGGTTTCCATAAAGTCCTGCACACGAAGTGTCTCGCTTGCAGCTGAGACTCCCCCCTGTCGATACAGAAGAATGGTAATAAACGTAATATGTCCCTGCCTGTTTTTTATACCCCGCGCAGGAAGTCTCGATGACGCGTGCGCTGTTTGAATCGGTCAGAACCAGTCCTAACTTGTTTTATCGGGTCGGCTTTTTTCCCGCCACAATTCGATTCAAAATCATGACGGGTCCTGATTGGTCCGCACTAGTCTACCGCTTGACGCGCCCTGGTCACAGTTCGTCTGCGCTTTTTGGGTATTCCAAAACAACATCCGGCCTCCTTATCTATGAAACTAGTGCAAACCTTTTCAACCGATTAGTTAATAATAGAAAGGAATAGATAGGACTACATCGGCGTAGATAGGAATAACATGACTAATCGAGACTGACCTACAAAATTTGTCGAAGTGGTCGTGAAAAATTTTTTAACCGTCCAAAGGCCTCAAAGTCGAACTCGACTGGTGCCAGACTAGCTACAGAAAACTAATCTTAAAGGGGTTTACCGGACCCACGCAGACATGTTTATACGACTTGTTGAAACCAGCAGGACTTCGATCTACATTTGAGTCCTCCCAACACTAGGACTAGTGTGAACCTTGCATAAAGGAGTAGCACAAGACAGTTTCTTTTGTGGCCACCCATGGTACACTCTCTTTCAGGCTGGGACGGACATGGAAGAGTTTGTGAGTTCCATTCCTCTTGCAAGAGGTCTTCGACAATAAGTTCGAGCTTAGGTTTCAGACTGGTGGTGGGAGGGATAGGGAATTTAGTCAGTTTTCAATTTATGGCAAGCTCATTAACCGCCTCATCGCCTTGAATGCCAACATGACCAGAGCCCTAAGCAGATTTCAGAGACGTGTAGAGTTCTAATACTTTCAGTAGCTGAGAATGCTTGAGGTAACGGCCAGCAGCGGCCTCTAAAGTAGAGAGGAAGTCCGACAAAATGAAAAAGCCCGTTCTGATTTATAGACCATTTCAAGAGCCAGAACCATGACTGTCCGCTCATCAGTGTGTCTGGAAATGTCGGCGAGAATGTGTTTAGAAATCTCTCTGCGAGGGAGCTGCAGCACAAAACGTTGCAGGAGCAACTCATCCACATCTGGAGTCATTACAAAAACATTCGTTTGAAGGATAGAAATTTGGAACCAATTCGGGAAAAAAATTAACCTGTATGCCATAGCCGGTGACGTCTTTGCAATACGAGGCCATATAAAAGTGGATCTCTGGTAAGAGGAAATTCCATAGCGGGTCATCAGGACCACCGTCTATACAAATGACCTAAATGTCAAGACTCAGTATGTATAGACAAAAGTACAGGCGGCTCTACGTGTTCTCGATTTAACCCAAATCGGACTGAACAACGTGCAAAGTTCACCACTCTCTGATCTACGTCAGACAAAACTCGTTAGTGAAAACTAGGGGTCAACACTCATGTCCCTGGTTCGCTCTTCATTTTTTTCCCCCAATCATTAATATTCAACAAGTCCTGCATGTTGTACACTATCAATACGACTATAAATCAAGAATTAATATGAATTTGATACCTTTTCCTTCTGCTGTTCCAGGTGTCTCCTCTGGTGGTGTAGTTTACCAGGGTCTTCCTTGCGCTGTGGTCCTCTTCCCTGAACCGTCATCCTGTTCCTAGTGTCTTGCTCGAGTCTTTAAACTATTCCCAGCATCTCCTCTGATCCGTCTTCCCGTTTTCAGCTTCCTTCTGTGCTGTCGTCCCTGTTCAAACCAACTCGCTATCAAATATATCTGTATGTATGAATGTATGTGGATATATGTGTGTGTGTATGCGTGTGTGCGTGAGAGAGAGAGAGAGAGAGAGAGAGAGAGAGAGAGAGATAGAGAGCATGTGTATAAGCGCGAGACGGATCATGCACACCTGTGGCGACGGCAACGGGTGCAGTCTGGGGTGAGGGGAGTGTGGCATCCACGTTCCTCGTAACTGTTGTCACTGAAAAAGAAATCAGGGCCACATAGACACTGTTTTCCTTTCATTACTTCATTATAAAGAATTTGACTGACTGACTCTCCTACTGCAGAGACAAGTTTGCCCGAGGACACTGAGGGAAAATGTATGCACCGAGAAGAAGGGATTACCCATTTTAAAGTTTTTCTTTCGTTTTTCTTGTATTCTCTGCATTTTTGTTTCAACTGATGTTTAGAACTTCTATACACACGTACTTGTCAGTAGATTCTGATCAACACGTAACTGATCCAGAATAATCCACGACACTTCGCCGATTTAAGTCGTGGGGTACCTTGCCCTCTGTGCTGTGGGATCATGAACCGATGGATGCAATGGTCCCCAGGTGGTCTGATGTCGAGTCCTGAAAGGGGATTATTCTCTGTAATCCTCCTATCAGACACGCATACAGACAGACACACACGCACCGAATAACGACTAAGACCAGGTTGCTAAATCTATGAGCCTGGGACACTAAATCCTGTGTGAAACTCAATACTAGCAAAAAGTTGGCACAAACCCACCAACAAAGATGATAGCAAGACCAGCGAAGAACACAAAGCCGAGTTAAAAAGTGACTGTCGGCCATACGACAAAGATAATCCAAAGAAGAAAAATGATGACCACTGACCCTATGAAACCAGGACATAAAACCCATGAACAAACCCTTAGAAAGAACACTATACCCCATCACAAAGGACACGCAACCCAAAGGAGGTCAATAACTCATAAAAAAACAAAATTATGAAAAAGGGCACTATACCCTATCAAAAAGGATATTAAGCCCTTTGAAAGAACCATAAAAAGGATGACCTAAACCTCTTGAAAGAAGGGGACATTAAATCCCAGTAAAAGAAGATGGGGGGGGGGGGGGTAGGGGGCAGGGCAGGAAGACTGCAAGCCCTGTGAAAGACACTAAACCCTGCCATTAAGCCCTTAGGGTTAAAAAAAACAATCCTTACGAAAGATAGACTAAACCCTGCCACAGAAGAATACTAAATCCTATGAAAAATTGAGGACATTACACCCTATGAAAAATTAACAGAATATTCTACAGAAGGAGAACACTGAATTCTACGAAAGGCACATTAAAACCACCTAAAAGAAGACGACATATCCTATGAAAAGAAGCCACTAACTATACAGAAAACGGGGCACTAAACAACGTGAAAGGTCTAGTTGCTGACACCGATTACTACGTCAGACATTCTGTGGAAAAGGAATACTTTAAATTAGTGGGTACCAGGTGCGCACAAGGAAAAACTTCTGAAACAGGATCAAAGACTTTATCCGAGGCTCGGCAGCTCATCCCCAAAGGATCTGTAAAAAACATGCGTCCATGTTCCAGATCCCCGAGTCATCCGACTTGCTACATCACTAAGTCACCCTTTGATGCCTTTCCTGAAACATTTCCTCCGGTACCCCCTGTTCTGTATCCTTGTTCCCCAGGAGACTGACATAGGTAACCAGAGCTACTAGAAATAAAAACTGAACCCTAAGAAACAGAAAATATTAAGCGCTGGGAAAGCAGAAGACACAAAGCTAGTAAAGAAACAACTAAACCACAGGAAAAGTGTGCAATGAACATGAAAAAGATAGGCGTCAAAATCTGTAGAGGGAGAAGGCACTAAATCCTGAAAAACAAAGAGACATCAAGCCCTTTGGAGGAAGATGCTTTAAATCTAAATAAGAACAAGCACTGAACTTCTTACGAGAACACAGCACACTTCTTGACAGAACAGAAAACGGATGACAGAAACGCACTGTATTGAAAGAGTGCGCGGAGAAGGACCGTTTAATGAGTAAAGAATCAGACACCTTAACTAGCTTTTTACAATTCGGCCTACAAAGTAAACAAAAGAAAAACAAAGTGAAGAAAAAAAAGTGAATGCTACAATATGAATCAACAATCTCAATGAAGATTTCATAGAATAAATAACCATGTGGAAGAAAGGAAGGGAGGACAGCTACAAGAAGAGCAAGCATGACAACACTCCCTGCAAAACGTTGCATTGTAGTTCACGTGATGTGGTCTGCGTTTGTCGTGGCCGTTGATACAGTAGTTCCTTGTGCATGTAAATGCAAAAATCAATACTTTCTTTAGCGTTTGATTTTAAGTGCAAACAAATCTGATTCACTTTAAGCCAAACTGGCTCATCGGAGTCAAACATTGTTCCCTTTCTAAAAATATTTCATTTAAACGATGTATCATATCAATCGTATAAAAGGTTTCTGCTACCTTGCACATCCTGACACGATAATGTAGCATTACATACCATCAACATTTAACTTATTTTCGTTGACATCGGCTGCAAGCTTGCAATTTAGGTTCAGGAATATTCTGAAAAGGAATAACAACAACTGAAGAAGTATAAAATACCTTTAACACTTTTGGATAATTTGGTTGCAAACTTGCAATTTCATTTGAGAAATATTCTGCAAGTAACCAACAAGGTGTAAAATACCTTCAAAAGTTGTATTTTTAAATAGTTTTGGTTGCAACCTTGCAATTTCGGTGTAGGATTATTCTAATTAATCATCCAACGAGGTGTATGACGAAACAAGCTTTGATTCAATACTTGCAACCCCCTGACATCACTGCCACTTTGCCTGACCACTAAAGCTATTTTCAGATCCTACATCGACTTATTTCTGCTCCAAATTTCTACAACAATCTTCGCTCGTCCGTTATAGTTCTATAACATCATGGAAGAATGTCACGATACACAAGTCAATTAAATAGAAAACAAGCATTGAAAAAGAAGCAAAATGAAAATAAACCAACCACCAATTTACGGCTATATATGTATATTATTCTATCAACATGAATTCAATTTAAATATTCAGCAGTTCGTTTTATACTGTACTACCTAAAAATAAAAACCGTTGAATTTTTCTCTTGCAAGATTCGAAATATGTGGAGCATTATCTCCACAAAAAAAAAGTTAAAAAAGTTGAAATCGTTTGAACGTCGTTCCTTTTTTCTTCTTCTTCTTTCTTATTGTGTATGAAACACCGTGCTCAACATGTTTCAAGATGATTGCTTTCACTCTACCTGTCCATGGCACAGTGGAGGTCACGGGTCTCCCACACATCCAGTCCTGGTAGCATAGGCTCTGGGCATTCTCAGGGACTGGCAGTTCCCGAATTCATCAGGCATTTACTCCTTACACAAATGACAGGCCAGAGAGTCTGACAAAGTACAGAGCATCAGCGCACTGCATCAGCAGCTACGACGTCGGAAGATCAAGGCCAGGATTTTAACCACAGTGCCAAGGACATCCACGCTGTTGGTTAGGATGAGGAATTTGCAGGCCCTCGATGCCAGGCGCCTGAAACTCAACCTGCCACGAGCAAACGAGACTGAAGATTGGGAGAAACTGGATGCAAAAATCGTCCAAAGACTCGATGCACTGATAGGGAAAAGCACCCTGAACACAAACTAGCCACAAATGGGGACATTGTGTATGCCACATGTAGAGACGCCTATGAAGCAAAAGTACCCAAAAAAGAAAACACCTCCAAAGAAATCCAGACGCCAAGAAGAGATGGACAAGATCAGGGTCCAAAAAAAAAAACCTCAAGAAGCAAATGCAGACCGCACTGCCAGCTGAAAAACAAGGCTTGGAAAAAAACTCTGGGAAGACCTGAAAGCAAAACACAGCGCCCTCAGCAAAGCAGAATCTACGAGGAAGAGGAGAGAGCAAAAAAGAACACAAGAACGCTTCTTCAGAGACCCCTTCCAGTTTGCCAGAACACTGAGCAGCCAAAATCTGGGACCCCAAGTGTGGACAAAGGAGTTATTAAGCAGCATCTGAGGAAAACATACCGACTCACAGAGCAAAGCACCACTCGACATTCAAGGTCTGGTGTGGCCACCAACCCTGAGGAACAGTTCAATGACAAGCCTCCAGCGTTAGCGGAAATCAAGAAAGTGCTCGACAACGCCCAGAGCCAAATCATCACTAGGGCCAAACGGAATACCTTACCAGCTGTACAAGAAATGTCCCAAGGTGCTGGAGTGGCTCCACAGGCTGCTGCGATCAGCTGGGAGAAACCAGAAGATCAACGGCCAGTGGATGACAGCAGATGGTGTGTACATCCCCAAAAAGCAAAACTCAAGTGACATCAGCCAGTTCAGGCCAATGTTACTGAACGTCGAAGGGAAAATCTTCTGTCATAGCAGCAAGGCTGATCAAGTACCTCATGGAAAACAAGTACTTGGAAGTTTCAGTTCAAAAAGGTGGCATCCCAGGCGTGGCTGGCTGTGTAGAACACGCCACAATGATCTGGGACGCAATCCAAAGAGCAAAAGACAGACCTGGACGTAGTGTGGCTTGATCTGGCAAACGCCAATGGATCTGTACCCCATGAGATGATACAGTTGGCTCTTGAGATGTACCATGTGCCAAAGAACATCCGCGACATGCTCAAGAAGTACTTCAATGGTTTCTCAATGCGGTTTTCTACCAAGGAGTACACAACAGATTGAATCAACTTGGAAGTGGGCATTGCAATGGGCTGCGCATTTCTCCAGTACTGTTCGTGTTGGCAATGGAAGTCATCTTGAAAGCAGCAACTAGCAACGCAAGACAGACCTTGGCGATGGATACAAGATGCCCCCTCTCAAGGCCTTCATGGAGGACACTACAGTGATTTCATCCAGAGAAGACGATACGTCATATGCTGGAGAGGCTGGATGACATAGTTGCCTCACCCAGAATGAAGTTCAAGCCAAAGAAATCACGGAGTCTCACTGAGGAAAGAAAAAGTGGCCGAATCTGTGGTCTTCAGTGTTGCCAACCAGGCCATTCCAACAGTTACAGAAGAGCCAGTCAAGAGCCTTGGAAGATGGTAATGATGATACGCTGAAAGACGCACAAAGAGCAAAAGAAACCAAATAGACGTCGGAAGGCGGCTTGGAGACTACTGAACAGGCAAATACAAGGTCTGGAGTCTGAAGTTCATGCTGATACCAAAGCTCCTATGGCCTCTGATGATATACGACATCTGCACGAGCATAGCTGAGACAATGGAATCCAAAATCAAGAAGTTCACAGGAAATGGCTTGGTGTCCCACCCTGTCTGACTGACATAGCGCTGTACTGTCGCCAAGCAAAGCTGAAACTACCACTGAAATCCATCCTGGAGGAATACAAAGCAGGGAAGATCAGACTTCAAAGCATGGTGGAGGACTCGGAAGACAAGGTGGTAGAAGCAATCAAGCCCCAGCTGAAGACAGGCAGAAAATGGAAAGTTCAAGAGGCGATGGATTCTGCAAAAGAAAGTCTCAAGATCAGAGAAATAACAGGACACACACAGACCAACAGACAAGGACTGGGGGTGACCAAAACTGAATGGTGGTCAAAGGTCAAAGGGAAAGCCAAAAGAGACATGATGATTCAGGAGATGAGAAAAAAAGACAACAAAAAAAGACTCCAAAAAGCAGTCCAGCAGAGCCAGCAAGGCCAATGGACAACGTGGGAGAATGCACTCCAAAGAAGTCTCACTTGGAATGACATTTGGCACATGGCCCCTCTCAGGATCAGCTTCATTCTCAGATCTGCATATGACCTTCTGCCCTCAAATGCAAACCTGGTGAAGGGAAAAACAGACGATCCTTCATGCCCCCTCTGCCATGAAAAACAAACAGTGGAGCATGTCCTAAGCTCATGTAAAGTAGCCTGGCTCAAGGAAGGTACACCTGGAGACACAACCATGTGCCCAAAGAGATTGTACAAGTAGTCTGGGCTAGTACCAACACCACAAAGGGAAAATCACGACTCCAAAAGCACCCGCAACATCTTCACGGCAGGAGGCAGTGAATCATGGCCAAGAACACAGTGCCACTTGGAGCATGCAGGCAGAGTCTGCTGGATGGGGCAGATGACTTGGAGTGCACTGCTGACCTCCAGAATGGAAGAGTCACCCAGAGATCATCAGCAAGAGTGCATGAGACCAGACATACTCCACTCTCAGTCAACCAAGCAGCTGATCATGATCGAGCTCACAGTGCCATATGAGAGACAGAATGGAGGCAGCTCAAATCTACAAGACTGAAAAGTATGCTGATCTGGCAAACAGCCCGAGGAGAGAAGGCTATCAGGTCAAAGTCCTCGCTGCAGAAATTGGAGCGGGGAGGGGGGGGGGGGGGGGGTGGGTTAGGAACATCTGCATACAGCCTCATAAACAGCTCTCAGTTGCAGGGAGGGAGAAAAAACAGAGCCCTGAAAGCAATGGCAGAAGCAGCAGAGAGGTGTTCAAGCTGGATCTGGTCAAGGATGAACAAAAGTGAACTTCATAAGGCTTAACTTTCCTACAAATATCAGGTGTCCCAGTGGCTCAGTGGTTAGTGGAAAATGAACATGTCCAGTGGGGCATGGGTTCGAATCCCAGCCATGGCTCGTCCCAAGATTTGGGGGGGGGGGGGGGGGGGGGGAAGGGGCAGCAGAGGGACATCCGGAGTCATGAACTGGGTGTGGCCCAACCCCCCTAGAGAGTGTCAGGAGATAAGGGCCGAAACACTTGCTTGAAGGGGGCTTCTCTTCTGAGGACACTCTGCTGCCACGCTCTCCACGAGTTTCTTTCTACAGAAAACTCCCAGCATTGCCTTCGCTATGTCCCCTCAGAATCTGGACCAGGACATGTAATCGAAAACCGCAGAACTTAAAAGGAATCACATCAATCGGCATCGTTTCCATATCTGGACCAAAATATCTGTGGTAAGTAACCTTGGGGAACTTCCAGACGCAAGAAATGAAGCTACTCTTCGTGATCAATGTGACTGCATTCTCACCAGACGTAAGCAATCTGGTCTACAGCTGGCTGCTGAGTTGACCAATTTACTGATGCCTCAAGTTCTCTTGCTTCATGTTCTGGAAAGAGGAAGATCCCCTGCAAACGGATCCCAGGATGCACAACAGCTCTTCCAACTATACAATCAAGGAGACACTACTGAAGACGACCAGCAACTCTGATTACATGGGGAAATATCACTTTGACAAATGGATCTTTGGGAAAGGGGGTCTGTCGAGAATGAATGACACTGGGGACACCAAGAACATACATATCTGATTGGACTTTTAACTGACCTTTCCCTCTCCTCCATCTCCAAACCCACCCTCTGCCCCTTCCCATCGAGCTCACAAACCGATCCAACACATCACCCAGTAACTAACAGAACTGAACACATGCAGAAACGTTGTTGAATGATCTGTACGGATGAGAAACCCGAGTTTTGGCAGTGAGCACAGCCCCCAGTTTTGGACAGTTCCGTGGGTAGTTCCAGAAGTCTCTTGTGTGCACACATCAACGAAAACGTTTGGTGGAACTTCAAAGTTACTGAACACATGCATTTGACATCTGTGGGCCCCTTACACCAGCAGCAGCACCGTATCCTTACAGCAGCCACAAACAGCATTTTGCGTTTGCTTTCGGCACTTTGTCGATCGATCGATCACAAATCTCTGTATTGTGATTAACGTATCGAGTTCGGAATTTACTCCAAAGAAAAGGCTATTTCAAAAGGGAAATGCGATTTCCATAATAAAACAGCAATGCACCCTCCCTCACCTGATGAGTGAATGCATACCTTAGCATCTCTACTATACGCATGTCCGCACTATCACCAATCACCATAAAGAAAGCGAGAGAGGCAGAGAGCCCGCACGCTGGTAAGCACAGTAAACAGCATATTCCCCAGCGTGGGAATTTCACTGCAGGCGCGCGATGGCTGGAATTGGTTCCGAGACGGGACAAATACGTGGCTTGCGCGCGGCTGTAGGAAAAAAAAAAATACGCAGGCTGCATACACAAGGGAGTGTGCATTGCTGTTAACTTAAGGTCGGGTGTTAGCGTAAAGGGCCCACAGATGTCAGTACCACAAGTTTTTTACACAAGCCGCATGCCGATTCGATGACCCTGACTGGCTCTCTGCACGAGGGGCACTCAGGACGTACCAGGTGATCACTAGGAAATACTTCAGGACCAACAGGCCTTTCCCTGAGCATCTCCTCTGGTACCATTGTTCTGTAACCTTGTTTCACAGATGCCAGACACACTGGGAACCAGAGCAGTGGCTTTGTGCTCCACCTGTGACATCATCCACCATAAGCCACAGGCGATGCCCTGTAAGCTGATGTGTCCACACAACAGATGCCACGGGAAAAAACACGGATCAAATTCACTCATGATATAAATAATACACACATCTATTGTCTCTCCAGTTACACAAAGCTACAGCTTCATATCCGTACAGAACAACAGTGCGACCTGCACATCTTCAACCTTGTCAGAAACTAAATGATGCATTTGAACGGAACATGAACTTACAAATAAAGGCTAACCAATACAGCCCATTCTGGACAATACCCCTACCCCATCATAACCCACCATCTGATATGACAAACCACCTGAGCATCGAAGTGTCTGAAATCCCGTTGTATCCTTCAGATAAAATCAGGGAAGGCACCGAACACTGGTTTCCAGCAAACACCATTCCAGAATGGAAGAAGAGATTTAAAGACGTCCTAACAAAAAACACGCCAACGGCAAAGTGAAAACCAGACTCCCGACACCTAAGAACAGTCACTTATGAAATACCCCAAAGACAGACCTCCCAAGTCTTCAGCACTTCCACCAAGGCGAGACAAAAGACGGTAAATCTGCCAGATCAAAACACAAGACTCGTGTCTCAGTTCAGCGAACAAAGCCAGAAAGAGCAAACTGAAAAGCACCAAGACAACAGACTCGTATCTCGGTTCAGCGAACAAAGCCAGAGAGGCTCAAAGGGCAAAATGAAAAGCAGCACCAAGGCTCTCAGCAAACCTCGAAACTTTATCACCAGATCTTAGTTCACTGGAAATTATTCCCCGCTTAACTGACTGGCCAACAATCTGGAAGAAATAAATGACCTGATAAAACTTCGCAGCAGAACTACTCAATTCACTGAGAATGTGCTGCGCTGCAATCAGATGTAAATCTCATGTGTAAGTCGATGACTTCTTGGTTAAGGTTCATACGTAACACAATAAGGAACAGTTATTACCAAAAAGGTCATTCAGGACATTCGTAAACATGTGTTAAAAATTCATACGAAGAAATGCACACGTAGGCATGTTGAATTACATATCATGAATTTAAAATCTATCGGTCTAAGGCGAACTATTAAGTTACGTGCATGTATAAAAAGTGCTTTGTATTGAGTTAAGGGCTATACCCACATCTGCCCTGGTAAGAGAAGAATCTCTTAATGGAAAAGCGGCTCACTAGACGGTTCAAAGTATCTTCCGTCAATAGATTACATTCTGTGTTGGGGTCAAGCGTGAATGAGCAGAGCCAAATTAATGCAAAATGGTATCAATGATGATGAAAATCGATTTCAATCTCTTGGTTCTAGAGCCTGACCTTAACCGTGCGACTCAAAGGACACACGAAAATCGGAAGAGTTGAAAGACATCCCTGTTTATTAGCCATTAATTCTTTCATTAAAATGTCTAGTCAAGGATCACACTGTTAAAAACTACAGTCGGTGAAGAACGACTAAAATAATTATGTGCAATGCTTAAAACAGTACAGCACTGTTTGTGAGAACAGCCAAATACAACAGAATTGCGCCCCCCCCCCCCTCCCCATGTTTTATTTAGCATTCTCGATATCTTCGGGACAACACTGGAGTTAACTCCTGTATTTTTGAAAGCAAGCTCTTGTCCAGGGAATAAGGGATACAAAAGGAAATCTTACTCTAAGTTCAAACAGGGGAGGGGGCAGGGTGAATGTTAGGGGGTGGGAGAGGGGTATCGAGACGACTGGTGTGCATGAGAACCCATAGTGTGAAAAAGAATAAGACTAGCTTCACATTTGTGTAAATGTACAGACAAAACACTTTTACCCGCCAAGAAGTTCAATTCGTAACTTGAATCCCATCTTTCTGTTAACTGATGATGGAATGAAAACTAAATATTGATAACAAGCAAAACGAATGCTATCTAGTAATTGCATGAACCGTTACGGCTTACAAATCTGCATTTGTGGTGAGCAGGGAGGGGTGGGGTGGGGATGACCGGAGGGTGGAGGGTAGTATGACGGGACAGGTCGGGAAGTTAGGCTACTCTGTAAATCCTGCTGAGGTCAGCAAAACGCATAAGGTTCAAACGAACGAAAAGTTATTTGGTGGAAACCTTCGACCGAAGTTGACAAATGGGCCGATATTCGGCCGGATTACCTCAAACCCAATGTCAGTTTCCGACACCGATGATGAATCACCCCACTCCACAAGGTATATATTGTCACCCCCTCCCCCTCCCAGACACACATTATAGGCGCAGGTAAGTGGGCTTCCAGTTTTTTCCTTCCCTCCCGCATGACTAAAACACCACCCACGCACCTAGAAAACTGAAAGTGTCTATTAATTTAAAACCCTCTTGGTTTCATAATGGGAGTAGACGGGAGCTCTGGGATAGAGCGCTAGATTTCACAAGGGTGTAGACGCGAGCATGTGTTTGGCATTGTTCTAACAAGCACTCGCACCGTCAAAGTGCATAGGGAGCCTCTTAAAGCTATGGGTATTCTACGCTATAGTCTAATGAAGCGGTAGTACAATTTTGGGACGCTGGCATCACCTGCATTTGCCGAAGAAAGAAATTGCGTGCGGAGAATTGTGAGTGAAATTGACCTAGCTCCCAACTATGGCGTCGTCTGCTAATGTTAGCAAGTTAGATGAAACTGAATATTCTGCAGAGAAATAGGATCCATTTTTTTCAAAA
>JADBJO010020393.1:0-17500 GCA_016801955.1 Conus betulinus
CTCCATAGGTAAGTTCCTCATTGCCTTTTAATTTAGTGATCTCTCTCATTCTCTCTCTCTATCTCCTCTCTATCTCTCACTTATTCTCTCTCTCGTCTGTTTCTGTCTCTCTCTGTTCCCACTTGGGTACCATTACCACTCTTGGTCTATGTAGAGATTTGTCTCTATATCATGGTAAAGATGTCGGCAAGAGCTGCAAGGCAGTGTTGTGATGTATAAAACAAACTCTATATCGTGATTTATCGCACGTTGTTCCGCCCTCTACAAAACATTGACCCGGAGCTAAATGCCGAAGTTGGGCATTTTCACAACTGTGAAATGACATGCTCCCAGTGAAAACTTTGCCAAAAGTGAAGCGCCCGTTCTGCAAAGGTGTTGCTTGCTACACTATGGTTTTGCGGAATTCTTTTTTTCTTGTTACATTAGAGGGTGCGGAACCCATTTTCTCCCTGTGGCCCCCCCCTTCCCCCCCCCCCCCCCCCCCCCACCCCCCCCCCCCCACCCCCCCCCCCCCCGATAAGCAGATGATCAAAGATCATCGCTGCTCGTTTCCCTTCAGACCTTGCTTTTTTAGATGAGGGGAAAGGCCATGTCTTATGGTTCGCACACGAGAAGAAAAATCCTCTCCCCCAAACTGTCGCCACCTTTCAATGTCCGTTTTCTTTCAAAATACGTAATGTGTCCTTATAAAAAGAACATAGGGCGATTACAGGAGAGTCCGGTTTGGGATTTAGCCTGTGAACTTGATCATACTCGGTGTCCCGTGTCAGTCCAAGTTGATCAGCTGTAAGGTCATGGATTTTGCCTTCACGCTGTTCCACAGATTCATTCTGATCTTTAGGAATATCGTAGAAGATTACATTGTTAGGTTTTGATCTTCCCTCTAAGTCGTCCGTTTTTAGTTCTGATTGTTCAATTCTTGATATGAAGTCAGAGTTCTGTTTTGCAAGATTTGAATTTTCTTTCCTTTAGGTCTCCACCTCGTCCCTCATGGTCATTTAGGCATTTGACATTTCTCTCCAAGTCCGTAAATTTGTCGCTCATGTCCCTAAATGTACAGTTCATTGACGTCAGCATACCCACAATGTTAGCACTGGCGGGTTGTTGCGGAGAGGTGGGTTGTTGTCCGTCCTCTGTCTGCCGGCGAAGCTCCAGTCTTGTCCACGCTGACCCTGCGTCCTGAGCTGCCGAGCCGGGCCTGCTTCAAACTGTCCGTCCTGGGGTCCTGGGTTCTGCTCCACGTCTCCACGGCGTAGAAGGAGTCCGCCCCAGAAAATTAAGGCTAGGAGCAGGCCAAGGGCTATGCCGTCTAGCTTCGCTCGTGGTGTCAACGTGGCGATCCGCATAGCCATCTTCTTCCTGGCTTGCTACGACATAAAAGCGATGTAGATGTGGACGAACCTGCCACAGCTCGCTCTAAATGCAAGTGCTGCTGAAGGCGTGGCATCTGGTGGGGGTACTGGTAAAAGTTGAGGAAGGTACCTTGTAAATACCCGCCCCCAAAAAGAAGGAAACTACACAGCCATTAATCCATGACTGCTCAACTGAAACGCACACGATCCCCAGAGAGAGAGAGAGAGAGAGAGAGAGAGAGAGAGAGAGAGAGACAGACAGACAGACAGACAGAGACAGAGAGACAGAGAGAGACAGACACAAAGAAAGAGAGACACAGAGAGAGAGAGAGAGACAGAGACAGAGAGAAACAGAGAGAGAGAGACAGACAGAGAGAGAGAGAGAGAGAGAGAGAGATTAACGGGCAAAGGACTGACTGACTACGGAGACGGCCCCCAGAGCAGAGCAGAGCAGAGAGAGAGAGAGAGAGAGAGAGAGAGAGAGACAGAAACCGAGACAGACAGAAAGAGAGAGAGAGAGAGAGGGAGAGAGAGAGAGAGATTATCGGCAAAGGACTGGCTGACTACGGAGACGGCC
The DNA here is from genome assembly GCA_016801955.1 of Conus betulinus. NCBI lineage: Eukaryota > Metazoa > Mollusca > Gastropoda > Neogastropoda > Conidae > Conus > Conus betulinus. Next base: position 1,930 of record JADBJO010020393.1, read on the forward strand.
CCAGAGCAGAGAGAGAGAGAGAGAGAGAGAGAGAGAGAACGAGAACGCTTTTTTTGTAATGATAAAAAGAGATGGATGCAATTAATTATTACGAACATTGCAGTAGAAAGAAAAACTCGTGGAGAGCGTGGCAGCAGACAGTCCTCAGAAGAGAAGCCCCCCCTTCAAACAAGTGTTTCGGCCCTTAACTCCTGACACTCTAGGTGGGTTGGGCCACACCCGGTTCATGACTCCGGATGTCCCTCTGCTGCCCCTTTTTTCCCATCTCGGGACGAGCCATGGCTGGGATTCGAACCCATGCCCTTCTGGACATGCTCATTTTCCACTTAATGACTCGCGCACTAACCACTGAGCCACTGGGACACCTGATATTTGTAGGAAAATTTAAGCCTTATGAAGTTCACTTTTGTTCCTCCTTGACCAGATCCAACTTGAAACACCTCTCTGCCGCTTCTGCCATTGCTTTCAGGGCTCTGGTTTTTTCCCTCCCTGCAAATGAGAGCTGTTTCATGAAGATGTATGCAGACGTTCCTACAAACCCCCTAGCTCCAATTTCTGCTGTGAGGACTTTGACCTGATAGCCTTCTCTCCTCAGGCTGTTTGCCAGATCAGCATACTTTTCAGTCTTGTAGGTTTGAGCTGCCTCCATTCTGTTCTCATATGGCACCGTGAGCTCGATCATGATCAGCTGCTTGGTTGACTGAGAGTGGGACTACTATGTCTGGTCTCATGCCACTCTTGCTGATGATCTCTGGGTGACTCTTCCATTCTGGGAGGTCTGCTGTGCACTCCCAGTCATCTGCCCCGTCCAGCAGACTCTGCCTGCATGTTCGAGGTGGCACTGTTGTTCTTGGCCATGATTCGCTACCTCCTGCCGTGAAGAATGTTGCCGGTGTTTTTGGAGTCCTGATTTTCCCTTTTGTGGTGTTGGTACTAGCCCAGACTACTTGTACAATCTCTTTGAGCACTTGGGTGTGCCTCCATGTGTACCTTCTTGAGCCAGGGCTACTTTACATGAGCTAAGGACATGCTCCACTGTTTGTTTTCCATGGCAGAGGGGGCATGAAGATCGTCTGTTTTTCCCCACTTCACCAGGTTTGCATTTGAGGGCAGAAGGTCATATGCAGACCTGAGAATGAAGCTGATCCTGAGAGGGGCCATGTGCCAAATGTCATTCCAAGTGAGACTTCTTTGGAGTGCATTCTCCCATGTTGTCCATTGCCCTTGCTGGCTCTGTTGGACTGCTTTTGGAGTCTTTTTTTTTGGTCTTCTTTTTCTCATCTCCTGAATCATCATGTCTCTTTTGGCTTTTCCTTTGGCCTTTGACCACCATCAGTTTTGGTCTTGTGTTTCTTAAGAGAACACGAAACCCACCGTTTATATCAGTAAAGAAAAATGGGTCTTTTATAAACAAATAGAAGTTTGTTGTATTGGGGGTGTAGATGGAATTTGACACTGTACATAATCAGTATAAAGCTTGTGGTGGTGGTTGAAATGATGGCACTGTTGCTCATTCCACACGGTATGAACATTGGTGTTGGATTGAAGTCACTATAAATGCATTGGGGAACGTCATGAAATTGTCCGGGACTACGTTGTAGACAGGCAGCTGAGCAGGAACACTGAGAGTGTCACCGTCTGATGACGCTGACCTTTCTGGAACTGCTTGCAGCTTGTCATGGAACCTGCACTGTAGTCCGACTGGAAGACGTCATCAGCCTGTCTTCGCCTGCACTGCCTACCACTCCACACCATCACAACGACATGGGTGCACACTTTACCACCTGCCTACAACTCCAATAACTGCTCAAAGTTATTTGTGTTTGTTTTTGTGCGTAATGCCGCTGACATACATAAACAACCAGACAGACGCAGGGAGAAAACGTAAGGCCCATTGCTGAGGGACTGGCACTGGTAATGACAATGATGATAATTAGTTTCAAAGTGAGATGACTGCAGGTGGAAATTTGAAACGAACTAAGAGAAAAAAGAATTCCGCCAGATGAAAGGGGAGCGAAACAAAGAAGACAAACCATGACGCGTTTCGACCTCTGTTGTCTTCTTTCAGGCCAGACAAACAACATTGCAGACAATGAACACGAAGAAGGAACAGTCACTTCTCTTCTCCAACTGGGCGCCAAATGATCATGATGCAGAATTGAACGATAATGATTTGTCCAACACGTACGATTTATGTACAATACCATTTACTATTAATTGCTGAAAGCCAGAGTCACATGAAATGTTCGTGCAGAAAAAACAGATGTCATTAAGAAAACAATGACCCTCAAATACAAAAGCAGGTTTAGAATCCACATACTCAATTTCCAGACCCTCTTACGAAAGGAACCAATGAACTTCGTCACAAAAGGACGCGCTTTTTGGTGCGTATTTTTACGAGAACACAATTCATCGGTAGCGTATTGAACTGTTTGGATCAACAGTTCCGTTGTCCTTGCTCAGACGGGAGAGAGAGGGAATGAGAAAGGCGGGAGAGGGAAGAGATCTGCACAGCGCAAAGCCCGATAGTCTTGTAATAATAAGAGACGCACACAAACGGAAAAAAAAAAAAATATATATATATATATATAATATCGCGCACGCGCACATTAAAGTTGTGGGTATGTTCAAACTCACAGTATTATCCTTATGGGGGGTCTATTACCTTTTTCGCTTTCACCATCATAGCTTTTGATAATGGGTTTCACGTTTTATCACCGGTAAAGATTACTACTACACCTAGAATAGAACTTTTCCTTACATATTACAAGGTAAACAATTGGGTTCTTTGTCCTCATGGTGAAGGTTAATAGAAACATTATTATATTCTCTCTAGTTTTAGATCGCATTGCGTTGGCGAAATTGGATTAAAAGGAGCCATAGATCATAATTAATTCAGTTCTTCTCAGCCTTTCTTTTTATTTTTTCATGTTTTTAGTTTTTCTTACTGGTATTCCTCGTATTAAATGTGTGTGTGTGTGTGTGTGTGGTGTGTGTGTGTGTGTGTGTGTGTGTGTGTGTGTGTGTTTGCTTTAAAAAGGGTATGTAAGCTTCTTCTGATCATTTCTGGTTTCTATTTTGAAAGAAAATCCTAAATGAGACAGTAACACACAAACAGTATTAAAAATAGAACAAGTACGGTAACTCTTACTCCATTACGAACTAAATCCACCACCATCACTTCCAAGGGAAGTAATTACAAAAGAAATCTTGTATGCTCCGACAAACAGACCAGCACCAACATATGCAGCTACGCGCGCGCATACACACACATAGACAGACACACATTCATGCATGCATGCACGCACGCACGCATGCATGTACGTGTTTGTGGGGGGAAAGCAGTGTACTTTGATTATCTTCACCTTCCCATGAAAACGAAAAAGACGGAAGGGGAAAGAAAACACGGAGAGAAACCAGCGGAACAGAATCTACGTAATTAAGTGTAGTCTGCTAGTTAGGCCAGACGATACCAACGGGAGGCGAGTGCAGCACATTTATTGTGCACGAAGAGAACAAACAAACAAACAAAACCAACCAAAACCATTCTCTTGTTGAGCTTCTTCTTCTTGAAAAAGTCTTGTTTTTCTTTGTTTTTCCATTATCATGTTTCCTATACTTTACTGTTTAAAAATTCAGTTTAAATCTTTGCATCCTTTTGGAGTTTCTTTGTTTTATATTTCTTTCCCTCTTTCTTTCTTTCTTTTTTCTCTTTTTTCTTTTCTTTTCTTTTTTTTTTCTTTTTTTTTTTTCGAAAACTTGCCCGTATCTGTCTTTCATTCTCTCTGTACTTCATTGACCATTTCTATGTTCATGTCTTGTCAATTTTTGCATTGTTTTGTTGTCTGTTTCTCTCTTTTTTAAAAACATCCTCATCGTGTCTCCCTGTCATTCTTTCTGTACTTTTCTTATTGTTGTTGTTGTCGAACATTTCTGTGTTTGTCTTCAGCAGCCTCGACGCAGCAGACCTGGAGACAGCAATTTCAGACCGGGTCAGCTGGCGGTCCACCATCAAGGCCGGCATCAAGCAAGCAGAGCAGAGCAGAGGAGAGAGGCCCAGTGGGAAGAACGGAGGCGCCGCAGACGGGCAAAGAGCGGCGTCGGCACCCACAGACACTGATGACGGAGACGTCACCTGCAGCAACTGCAACACAGTCTGCCGCTCGAGAATCAGGTTTTTTTCAGCTCCAGCAAACGCTGCAACTCCACAACTGACTGATGCATGCGCAACACTATTGTCTCTCCAGACAGACGGATGGCAACTTTGTGTCAATTGTGCCTTGTTTTGGTGTGCATTTCTTTCTTTTTTGGTTTGTTGATGTTTGTCTTTCTTTTTATCTATCGATGTTTTTCCTTCTTGCTTTCTATCCTCCAGTCTTCTTTACTCCCTTTATTTCGTTCTTTTTTTCCAGTGTATCCTCTTTTCTAACTCTTTTTTCCTTTTTTTTTTCTCTTGATTTCTTTTATGAAAAAAGTCGTTCTTCACTTATTATCACTATTATTTTATTTTTATTTGTTTAGCTGGATGTCGTTCGTTCATGTTGCTGTTGTTGGATGCTGTCTATTTGGTATATGTTCTCATCCCTGCTTTTCCTCTGTCTATCTCTGTTTGTCTCATTCTTTTGTCTCTACTCGTCGCTGTGCCTCTTGTGTCTCTTTGTGCCTATCTGTCTCTCTGTCTGTCTCTCTGTCTGTCTGTCTGTCTGTCCCTCTGTCTGTCTGTCTGTCTGTCTGTCTTCTGTCTGTGTGTCTGTGTGTCTGACTCGTTTTTCGTCTCGGTCTATCAATTCTATCTTATGCTGTGTTACATTTTCGTTTTGTCACGTTGTCTGGGATGTTGTTTTTGACCAATTCCCTTGTTCATTAGTGAAATGTCATTAAAGAATGCTGAAGATGTCTTATGTGTCATGTTCAGTCAGTGATTACGGGACCTAATTATCATCTTAACTTACTCTTGACGTCTTTCTGACAAGATAACGATAATGCTGTGTGTGTGTGTGTGTGTGTGTGTGTGTGTGTGTGTGTGTGTGTGTGTGTGTGTGTGGGTGCGTATATGTGTGAGTGTGTCTGTGTGTCATCAGCAATACGGTGCCGCAGACCAAACGGGCCTGGCGAGACAGGAACTGACACACGTTGGTGTTTTCTGTCGTAGCTTTTATGTTGTCTGCTTCGCCGTCCGTTCAAAGCATTCCAACATATTCACAGACTATGGATGACAACTTCAGAACCCAAGGAATAATATGAAGCATGTCACACTGGATAATGCTGTCGCTGCTGTATGACATTGTTGGTGATTAAAAATCGGAGAATGAATCCACTGAGAAGGAGTTTGTGTGTCCTATTTTTCCCTATTGCCATAACAAACACCAAACAGCATGAACTATTTTTGTCATGACTGAACAGCAGGCGTTTCAGTCTGTTCACACCTGTAGATGTGATTCTCCAAGACTGTGTCTGAGCGGAGAACTTGGTCTTTGAAAAGGAGTACCAGACACAGCTGGCTTTCCTCCTCGCCTGGCTGTCGACATGAGCTCTGGATACGACTTTCGATGAAAAAAATACTCTGTAAAATGGACCGATAATGTCTATACATTTTCAGTTGTATTTATCATAGACATGGAGTCATCAATAACATTTCAGTCGAGAAGACTGAATTTTGTAGAGCGACAATTAGCACACAAATCCAACAATGACACAAAGTGGAACGAAGAAGGCGACTGTTCCAGACAGGTCGGCATCGTCAGTCATGTCGTAGAGAGTCGCAAGCTTGTGCGAAAAGAGATCGAAGGCACGCGATCCACAAAATGAGAGCTTACGGACTTGACTTGGAATATACGTTTTTGGATTCGACAGTTTTTTCTCTCATACTTTTGCCAAAGCAAGAAATAGTCCAGCTTTGGTCGGCAGAAGATAAAAAATGGCGCCAAAATTGATGGAGCAAGATACCAGTATTGGGACAAAAAAGGTTTTTTGGTCCAAGGCATAAAATATGTTCATTGTTGTGACTTTAGTGACGTATACGTAATAATGGTATAGGTTCCGAGGCACTTACATGTTAAAGAGTTGACACAAAATAATCCAGATTCATCGATCAAGGGAGGTAAGGGGGAAAGTAACTCCTGAACGAACCATTTCAACTGGCAGGCGAAGGATAAAAAATGGCGCCAAAATCGATCGTGCAAAATACCAATTCAGCTGAGAAAATATGGGCTTTTTAGTCCAACAGAGTTGTAAGAAATAAAATACGTTCATTTGTGTGACTTCAGCGATATGGACATAATAACGATATAGGTTCTGAGGCATTTCCATTTGAAAGAGTTGACTTAATCTAATCCAAAATTGATTAATCAGGGGAGGTAAGGGGAAAGGTAACTCCCGAACAGACCATTTCATCTGCTGAGGGTCACCCCGAGAGAGGTGCCCATTTGAGCACCTGGCTACATAGACCTTCACGTGCTGATTTTTTTATGGTCAGTTGTTCCTTTTTATATTAGTTCTCCCTGAAACACTTTGCTCCCTGTGGATTTGTTGTGGCTAAGCCTGTTTCTAAATGAACTAGAGTGTGTGTTTGTGTATGGGAGAGCGTCATTAATGAGCAGTGTGGCGAAGAATGCGCAGAACAATGACACGTAACAACAGCAACAGCAACCACCACAGTAACAATGTCAGCCACCATCACAACAAAATGCTGGTTCAACGGAATTAAATCGTTCCTCTTATTGACAAACCTCCCCGGCTCCCCTCTTCATATTTATTGTCCATACTCATTCTTTCTAAATCAACACAATCGGATTTATGTTCACTCCATTTGTAGTCCGTTTTTTTCGTGCACACAGAGTGAATCGGTGTTGAAAAAAACAATTAAAGAAATCTTGAAAAAAAAAACAAAAAAAAAACAAAGGGCAGTACTTCCTGCAAGAAAACAAAGGGCAAGAATTCGGTTGGGTTGTTTAGGAATATCTTGATTGGAATCGCTCTCTGTGGGGTTGAATCAACCTTTTCTTTCAAAAGAATTGAAAGCAATAAAAGGACTATGCCGCCCAACGAACGAAATAAACAAATGACATGACAAAACGCGACGCGTACGAAGAAGTAGAGTAGCTTTTGCCCAATCATAATGAGAAAAAAAAGTGAGTGATTGCTCGTTGTTCGTGTTGAATGGTCCCCAATGGTGTTTCATGTTCCCTGAGGAACAAGACACAAGAGGTCTGGAAAGGCGTCGTGTTTGTCTTGTCACAGGTTTGTCCGGTGGCGTAGTCATTTCTCTTGGAACTAGGTTTCCATTTCCGCTGCAGTCCCTCCCCCGACTCCTTCCCTCCCTGCCCCGCCCCTGCATGATGGTATGACAGTAGTGACGTCAGTGTGAGCACAACGCCTGTGCTGGCTCCTGATCCTCTTTACAGTTGGAGGTGGAGAAGGCATTGGGGGTACAGGCTGTGACCTGAGCTATGACCCTCTGCTACACAGGATTTTCTCTGACAGTTGATTGTACTGGGCTCCAGACTGATGTGGTCTGGCAGTATGCACGTGTCATTGTGGCAGAGGTGTGAAGCATCCACATCTGGGGGTGTAATGCACCCTGCTACCGAACCAGTACATAGCTCAGTCTATGCACGGTACACCTGGTTGGTTTCGTGGTCTCTGGATGTCTGAAACTCATTCTAACGTATCTGTTTGGCCCAGGTGTTCCATTGAATCACCAACATACTCCGTTGTCTGCAATGGTGTACCCTGGGGATTGAAATAGACGGCGTTTAAGCGTGTCCATTTTGAGTTAGAAGGTTGTCATGCAACAGTGTGTGTGTGTGTGTGTGTGTGTGTGTGTGTTTAATTCAGATATCAAATGCAGACAGACCCAAATTCAACAAATATGAAATTTTAATCTTTCGATTCACAACTTCTATATATTCCTTTGGCAGTATAAACTAATATTTTGATAGATTTCTTTTGCCCCAAATCAGCGAATTCATTACAACGACAAAAAAGAAAACTTTTCTATTCAAACAAATGCTGATCATTTTCGAACAAGGGAAGTAATTATTTCGAATCAGAACTTCTAATTCCTTCCCTTGGCAGTCAAAACTAATATTTCCACGCGTGAACTGACTTAAATAGATTCATTTTGCGCCCAGTAGTTATAAGAAGAGAATTAACTGATTGCTCGTTCTTTGTTTCGGATTGTTCCAAATGTTGGTTTATCTTTGGCTGAAGAAGAAGGCCAAAGAGGTTTCGAAACGCGTCGTGTTTTGTTTTGTCATTTGTTTGCCCCTGTCTTTTTTTTTTTTTTTTTTTTTCTTGTCCAACGTACGGAAAGGCCATTTCTGTGTAAGGTTTGTGTCAGATTCCGCCTGCAGTCACCTCACTGTTTTTTTTTGTTTGTTGTTTTTGTTTGTTTGTTTGTTTTTTTGTTGTTTTTTTTTGCGCGCGCTGTGTCAGCAAAGATTGCACAAACACTACAGAGTTCATTCTAACCACACATAGTAAAAGGGTGAAATATGTGACCCAACGACATGCCACTAATGCTTGGAGTTGATCTAACGGAAATGCATGATCATTCAGCGAATTCATTACAAAAGAAAAACTTTTATTGAAAAAAAAAGTGTTGAACATTTTCGGACAGGGGAAGTAATTGTTATCGATTCAGAACTTCTACCTCCTTCCCTTGCTGTAAAAAGTAGTGTTTCTCCCCGTGAACTGAATTAAAGGGAGGAGGATATAGATTCTTGCCAGTACCTTTCTCCGTTTTTTCTTACATTTTCTTGTTGTTACTATTTTTCTGTTTTAACTTATGGCTGGCTTCAGAACACACTGTGGAGGAGAGACGCGCAGATATGAGCTGGGCCACGGAAAAAGAAATAATTACAAAAGAATTATAGTGGTACACTCCGACGTACGGACAGGCACAAATATATGCAGCAACGTACGCATGCATGTATGCACGGCGCGCACACACACACACACACACACACACACACACACACACACACACGCACACACACACACACACACACACACACACACACACACACACACGCAAGATTTCTAACAAAGTGTCGGGTGCGTTTTTAGAAGAAGTACTTTAAAGAGACGCGTGAATTTATTATTATTACTTTTTTTTTTTGATGATTTGTAAGTTGATTTTAACGTGGTGACAGCCCTGATATGGCCCTTTGCGGTCGGCTGGGCTATAAGAAACATTACTTTGCCTTACCTTACACTAAGGCAGAATAAGAAAAGATTGTAAGCGCTGCTCTTGTATGAATGATACCTCACTTCATCTTATTGACACAAAAATCAGTTTTGTTGGGGNTTCCTGCAAGAAAACAAAGGCAAGAATTCGGTTGGGTTGTTTAGGAATATCTTGATTGGAATCGCTCTCTGTGGGGTTGAATCAACCTTTTCTTTCAAAAGAATTGAAAGCAATAAAAGGACTATGCCGCCCAACGAACGAAATAAACAAATGACATGACAAAACGCGACGCGTACGAAGAAGTAGAGTAGCTTTTGCCCAATCATAATGAGAAAAAAAAGTGAGTGATTGCTCGTTGTTCGTGTTGAATGGTCCCAAATGGTGTTTCATGTTCCCTGAGGAACAAGACACAAGAGGTCTGGAAAGGCGTCGTGTTTGTCTTGTCACAGGTTTGTCCGGTGGCGTAGTCATTTCTCTTGGAACTAGGTTTCCATTTCCGCTGCAGTCCCTCCCCCGACTCCTTCCCTCCCTGCCCCGCCCCTGCATGATGGTATGACAGTAGTGACGTCAGTGTGAGCACAACGCCTGTGCTGGCTCCTGATCCTCTTTACAGTTGGAGGTGGAGAAGGCATTGGGGGTACAGGCTGTGACCTGAGCTATGACCCTCTGCTACACAGGATTTTCTCTGACAGTTGATTGTACTGGGCTCCAGACTGATGTGGTCTGGCAGTATGCACGTGTCATTGTGGCAGAGGTGTGAAGCATCCACATCTGGGGGTGTAATGCACCCTGCTACCGAACCAGTACATAGCTCAGTCTATGCACGGTACACCTGGTTGGTTTCGTGGTCTCTGGATGTCTGAAACTCATTCTAACGTATCTGTTTGGCCCAGGTGTTCCATTGAATCACCAACATACTCCGTTGTCTGCAATGGTGTACCCTGGGGATTGAAATAGACGGCGTTTAAGCGTGTCCATTTTGAGTTAGAAGGTTGTCATGCAACAGTGTGTGTGTGTGTGTGTGTGTGTGTGTGTGTGTTTTATTCAGATATCAAATGCAGACAGACCCAAATTCAACAAATATGAAATTTTAATCTTTCGATTCACAACTTCTTATATATTCCTTTGGCAGTATAAACTAATATTTTGATAGATTTCTTTTGCCCCAAATCAGCGAATTCATTACAAACGACAAAAAGAAAACTTTTCTATTCAAACAAATGCTGATCATTTTCGAACAAGGGAAGTAATTATTTCGAATCAGAACTTCTAATTCCTTCCCTTGGCAGTCAAAACTAATATTTCCACGCGTGAACTGACTTAAATAGATTCATTTTGCGCCCAGTAGTTAAGAAAGAGAATTAACTGATTGCTCGTTCTTTGTTTCGGATTGTTCCAAATGTTGGTTAATCTTGGCTGAAGAAGAAGGCCAAAGAGGTTTCGAAACGCGTCGTGTTTTGTTTTGTCATTTGTTTGCCCCTGTCTTTTTTTTTTTTTTTTTTTTCTTCTTGTCCAACGTACGGAAAGGCCATTTCTGTGTAAGGTTTGTGTCAGATTCCGCCTGCAGTCACCTCACTGTCATTTTTGTTTGTTTGTTTGTTTGTTTGTTTGTTTGTTTTGTTGTTGTTTTTTTTGCGCGCGCTGTGTCAGCAAAGATTGCACAAACACTACAGAGTTCATTCTAACCACACATAGTAAAAGGTGAAATATGTGACCCAACGACAATGCCACTAATGCTTGGAGTTGATCTAACGGAAATGCATGATCATTCAGCGAATTCATTACAAAAGAAAAACTTTTATTGAAAAAAAAAAGTGTTGAACATTTTCGGACAGGGGAAGTAATTGTTATCGATTCAGAACTTCTACCTCCTTCCCTGCTGTAAAAAGTAGTGTTTCTCCCCGTGAACTGAATTAAAGGGAGGAGGATATAGATTCTTGCCAGTACCTTTCTCCGTTTTTTCTTACATTTCTTGTTGTTACTATTTTTCTGTTTTAACTTATGGCTGGCTTCAGAACACACTGTGGAGGAGAGACGCGCAGATATGAGCTGGGCCACGGAAAAAGAAATAATTACAAAAGAATTATAGTGGTACACTCCGACGTACGGACAGGCACAAATATATGCAGCAACGTACGCATGCATGTATGCACGGGCGCGCACACACACACACACACACACACACACACACACACACACACACACACACACACACACACACACACACACACACACACACACACACGCAAGATTTCTAACAAAGTGTCGGGTGCGTTTTTAGAAGAAGTACTTTAAAGAGACGCGTGAATTTATTATTATTACTTTTTTTTTGATGATTTGTAAGTTGATTTTAACGTGGTGACAGCCCTGATATGGCCCTTTGCGGTCGGCTGGGCTATAAGAAACATTACTTTGCCTTACCTTACACTCAAAGAAAGGCAGAATAAGAAAGATTGTAAGCGCTGCTCTTGTATGAATGATACCTCACTTCATCTTATTGACACAAAAATCAAGTTTTGTGTTGGGTTTTTCCCTAAATCTGTTATGACATATGAATACCCTTTTTGTAGCAATAGGAGATATTACGCAATCAATTATTACGAAAATAGCACAGAGAGAGAGAGAGAGAGAGAGAGAGAGAGAGAGAGAGAGAGAGAGAGAGAGAGAGAGAGAGAGAGAGACAAAGGTCAGACCTTGGATCCACCCTTTCAACCAGTTTTATGAATCCGAGAGAATTAAAAAAAATGTTTTGCCAAGGGAAGTAATCGTTGAGAAAGACCATGCATTAAAAGCTTTTTTTTTTTTTTTTTTTGTAACGAGAGAGACAGACGCAATTATTACGAACATAGCAAAGTGAAGGAAGCAGAGAGAGAGAGAGAGAGAGAGAGAGAGAGAGAGAGAGAGAGAGAGAGAGAGAGAGAGAGAGAGAGAGAGAGAGAGAGAGAGAGAGTGCTTTGCAAAGATGAACGTGAAGAAAGAACAACTTCTCTTCTCCAACTGGGCGCCAAATGATAATGATGGAGAAATTAACGATAATGATATTGTAAAGGGTACGATTCTGCCCAACCTTTGAGAACAGAGAGTTGTAGTGGTTAACCCCTTAAACGTGGGATAGAATCGCAGTGAGGGGCAACCTAGCTGGTAAGTTGGAATGCCGATTAAGAGGGTGGTCACTCAGCAGACAATTTGCCCATGGCTGGTCTGGGCAGACTGGTTTTTTTGAAGAGACAGCCATTGGACTTCAGCCACATCGTAATTGGTGTCGCCTTTACTGAGGAGCTCTTGAGAGCCTCCCTTTGACCATGGCTGGTCTGGGATGTTTGGTCTGGGAGGCTGAGTATAGGCCGGGGGGGACAGCCCTGGGAGACCGTGGAGCCGTGGTTGGTGTTGTCTTTGCTGAGGTGGACTTGAGATTTTAGAACTCAAACATCTTCAGGTGGGATGCTGGATTTTGCCCTTGGTACAGAGTCTGAAGGGTCTAGTTCCTCTGCACTCCATCAGACCCAGCCACTTACATGGCGGTCGGTCCCGTTGGTTGTCGGGTTGTGGGGGATAGAATGCAGCCCCCCCCGCTGGAGCCAGAGTTTAAACACTTTAGATGCTTGTAGTCGTTCCATTGTGACTCAGGCCGCAACAGACTTTCTCGAAAGATCTCGTTCAAAGGGCGTGGAAGGCCTATATACTCCTGGCGTTCTGGCTCTGAGATCATTTTTTTACCGAGAGCAGAGTGTGATGAAGGTTGTGACGCTGGTTCTGTCATTCAGGTGTTTGTGAATTTAAAGGTATGTTGATGGTTTTTGCCGTTGGTTTGGCTATGTTTTACCTGGAGTATGGGCAGATAGAGTACTATTTTCGTGAAACAACTTAAGTAAAATGAAAATAAAAGTTCTATGTTCTTACATTTTTATTGTACAAATTCCATTTCCTTATTTACTGGAAATGTGATATACCAAATTTCCACAGTCAATTATTCAGGTAACTTTGTAACTAAGCAGGTGCTGGTGCTTAATAAGAATGAAATCAGAAACAGTTATTCAGTATTGTCACAGATTTCATTGTGAGTAATCAACAAATCGATGCCAGAAAAACATAGATTGAAGACGTTGCTGTCTTATATTGTGAATTGTGGATAAAGTTTAACGCGCGCCCTGCAGGTTCTGACTTTGTGTTCGAACACTAGACAAACTGGCTTGTAAACATCGCCCTGGTTTGCTGGCGAGACGGATAGGGTTAAGTCACAGTGATGAAACTGCACGGCGGCCTGAGCAAATGATTAAGATACAGCCAGTAAAGATAGTTTGATTATTCCTGTGTCTGGGTTGCTACCTGTTACAAACAAGTGTTTTACCTGTTTGTTTCATTATGTGAGCGACTGAAGGGTTACGTGGTACTTGGCTGAGTAATTAGGCAGTTAATTGCTTGAATGCTGCTCGATTGCTTGTACGTTCTTGTGCCTATTCTGTACGCGAGTAGCCACTGGTCAGTCAGTTTGTTTATTCGGTCGCTGCATCTGTTAGTCTGTGAGTGTTCACTTGTTCAATATATTTACACCCGTGGGTCCATTGCAGGGCTGAAAGGCAACAGCCAATGTTGTGCTGGGGTGCAGGCCTAACAGGTGACACGTGGAGCCATAGCGTGTAGCACGCACTGTCCTGAGGTGTGTGTGTGTGCTGAGAAAGGAAGACAGTTTTACTTGGCTGGTTCATGTGCAAGATGTGTCCTTCTGAGTTTTTCATATGTGTGGACACTACGCATATGATTTTTTTCCAAACAATTGTGTAACTGCTGTTGAAAATTAAGTGTTAATTAATTTCATTTATTGTTCATTGCTCCTGCCGTTCACAACGGGGAGTTCCATTTTTTGTGTGTGTACTTATGTATGTTCATTTATAACACTGTTCTTTGCTATGAAATTATGATACATGTTGTTGATTGTATGTAACTCCTGCCGTTCGCAACGGGGACTCCCATTGTTAATGTTATAATAATGAAATTATTATGTTGTTGATCCTGCTGTTCACAACGGGATTCCCTTTCTTAATGTTATTGTAATGAAATCATTATGTTGTTGATCCTGCTGTTCACAACGGGGATTCCCTTTCTTAAGGTTATTGTAATAAAATCATTATGTTGTTGATCCTGCTGTTCACAACGGGGATTCCCTTTCTTAAGGTTATAGTAATAAAATTATGTTGATCCTGCCGTTCACAACGTGGATCCTCTTTCATAATGTTATATAGTAATAAAATCATTATGTTGTTGATCCTGCCGTTCGCAACGGGGTCTCCTTTGGTTAATGTTATGATTATGATATGATTATGTTATTGATTGCAAAGATATGTTTTTTTCTGCATATGTTTTTAGATAGTGCCTGGTGTTTATGATTTTATTCTTTATGTCTTAATAGGTCGGTGGTTGGTATGGTTGGTTCGATCCAACCATGATTTGAAATAAAAAGAGAGAGGAAAGCAACGAGCTGGTGTTAGGTGTTGAAGTTGATGTGTTAACTCGCTCGCTTCCCCATCTCCTACTCCCTTCTACCCTCCATATCTCCACCTCACCCATTACAATATTTGACAGTCAAACACGTACGATTTATATAGTATAGTGTCTTTTACTTGTAATTCACAAAAATCAGATACGACTATGAAAAGGACTGCCCCTCACACACACATGCTGATTTAGAGTCCACACACACAGCATTTAAAGTGGCGATTCCCAGACCCTGTAAATGGAACGTAAAAGTTTCGTGACAGAGGACGCGGGTTTGTCTATTGATGTGGTTATTTCTAACAAAGCAGCTGATCTGTTATGCATTTAAGTGTTTGGATCAACAGTCATCCTGCCAGAGCAGAAGACACAGTGTTGGGTGGGTGGGGAAACAGATGAGAAATGAACTATTGCACTCTAAACACAGTCACATCCGCCCCCCCCTGTACGTTCTTTTCCACAATCGCACGCTGACAGAGAAAACAGAATTGAGATCGCACCCACGTTCAGTCTCTCAACCACATCCCCGCACTTCAGGGAAGCAGGCTCTTGTTTCTTGACTGCCATTACGGTCTTTATGATTGTTTCTGTCAGAAAATTCATGAAAGCTTATATTTAGTATCGAGTATAACATTGTGGAGAATTTCAGTCGCACATGATATGTACACAGATTAACTTGTTTTGGGTTTGTTTTTTTTGTTTTTTTTTAATATTTCTTACAAACTTAAAATACTTCCTAAGTAGTTCTCTGAAGTATGGTATTGGTCGTTACTCTTCGACCTCACTGTCGTACACGTTCATCTGTATTTAACCCTGAAAACGACGTAAAGGGTGTGAACGTATATATAGTATCGGTATATGAAGACGAAAACCGTTGAGGTGGTGGGTGTG
>JADBJO010020394.1:10000-12500 GCA_016801955.1 Conus betulinus
ACAAGTGAATTGTAGTTGTTTATTATTAGTACAATAGGCATCATCATCATCATCATCATCATCATCATCATCATCATCATCATCACTCGTCATCGTTATTGTGTGTTCACGTTGTTGTCATGTCATTGCTCTTGATGTCGTGGTCGTCATCTTTCATCACAGTAAGTCCCTTTCTTAGCCCGTTCCTGACGAAGCCCACATCGTCATCGAGGTCCTCTCTCTGATGATTCTTCCACAACAGCCCGGAGACCCTCAAGGGCAGTTCCAGTGGGACGAGGCCACCCAGGGTCTGATCCTTGGGGCCCTTCTACTACGGCTACTTCTGGCCTCAGATGCTGTTCGGGCAGCTGGCGGAGAGGGTTTGGGGCAGGCTGGTGTTTCTTTCCTGTCCGTGACGAGCTCTGCCGTGCTGACCCTGGTTGATTTCCTTTGGCTGCTCAGGCTGGCGCGGAGGTCCTGGTGGTTGTTCTTCGCATCTTGCAAGGAATCGCAGAGGTGAGTGTCCGGAGAGAGGGTGGTGAACTGGGTAAGGGATGCTGTGGGGGTACGTCACGTTTTTTCATTCAATAGAAACGTTGCCCATTAAGGCTGCTTGTGTCTGCACGACCTTCTTTAAATCCGGCTACTGCACTGAACTGTGGAACATTACACTGAAAACAAAAAAAAGGTCTCAGCTGTAGAAGTCTTCAGTGTTAGAAATAAAGCGGATGTATCCATATTTTCTTCATAGGACACGTGAATGTGGAAATTTGGACTAAAGTACGCAGTGGAAGCGTTTTTGATGGGAAAGTGATCATAGGGCTCGTTGTTACTGAACACGTGACTAGGGAATAGTTTGAACAAGTGATTGGGGGAATAGTTGAACAAGTGATTGAGGGAATAGTTGTTACAGGAAAAGTGATCATAGGACCCGTTGTCGCTGAACAAGTAATTTGAGGAACAGATTTTGTTATGGGGAGAGTAATCATAGGACAGGTTTTATTGAACAAGTGATTTGAGGAATCGTTGTTATGGGAAAAGTGATTATGAGGACCATGATTATGAAAAATGTGAATACACAGGTTGAATAAGATGTTCTGGGCGCTAACAATCCCCACTCTCATGTGTTCAACGGGCTGCCTGCCTGGGTAGTGCCGACTGAACAGCTGCCTGCCGACGCTTCATTCAGTCATTTTCCGTGGCATCTTGTCACTGTCGTTCACGTCAGTTTCCTTACTCCCTTCATTCTTTCAGTTTTCTCACTCACGCAAGGTGCACGCCAGGTGTAACGTATTATCCATACCAACTGCCAAACTTGCATTTTCGTCCGAAAGTTGGTTTTGCGTGTGTACACAAGATGTTATGCGTGCATTCACACACACGGAACCTCGTTTATAGGTCTCATTCGAAGGACTGTTTTGGAAAATAGAGACAGAACCGATGTTAAGTCCAAGGGAAAAATCCCCACCCCCCACCCCCCCACCCGAACGAACCCCCACCCCTCCCTGTACCTAAGCGGCCAGACGCAGGAACCCCAGGATCACCAAGATTACGAGTCTGGCGCTCTCCTAACTGAGCTATTTCGGACCCTGTGAGTCACAGTGTGGTGCCGATTGCCTTGTGTGTGTGCAGGGTGGCACCTTTGTCCCCATTCATTCCTGCTTAAGCCCAGTGACCCAGTGTGAGTCACAGTGTGGTGCTGCTGTCTGGTGTCAGTGTGTGTGTGTGTGTGTGTGTGTGTGTGGTGTGTGTGGTGAGTGTGTGGTGTGTGTGTGTGTGTGTGTGTGTGTGTGTGTGAGTGTGTGTGTGTGTGTGTGTGTGTGTGTGGTGTGTGTGTGTGTGTGTGTGTGTGTGTGCAGGGGGGCACCTTTCCTTCCTGCCATTGTCTGCTAGGTGTATGGTCCCCAGTTCAAGAACGAAGCCCGTCTGGCAAAATCTGACCTATCTAGGTGAGCATCGGTGATAAGTCCTGTCTGTCTGTCTGTCTGTCTCTCTGTCCCTCTCTGTCTGTGTCTCTTTTCTGTCTCTGTCTGTCTTCTTTCTCTGTCTGTCTCTCTGTGTCCCTCTCTGTCTTTCCCTCCCTCTCTCTCTCTCTCTCTGTGCGCGCGCGCGTCTGTGTGTGCGTGCGTGCGTGCGTGCGTGCGTGCGTGTGTGTGTGTGTGTGTGTGTGTGTGTGTGTGTGTGTGTGTGGTGTGTATGTGAGCGCGCGCGCGCGCGCGCGCGCGTGTGTGTGTATGTGTGTGTGAGAAGGGGAAGGAGATGTGCGTGCGAGAGTGTTCGCTATATCTGTTCATGAAATGTGCAGACTGACATTTGCCTGCCTGTCTGTCTGTCTGCCTGCCTGCCTGTCTGTTGTCTGTCTGTGTAGGTCTGCCTACAAGCCTGTCTGCCTGCCTATGGCGGTTATTGTTCAGTACACTGAAGAATAAAAAAAGATAGAGAAACAATGTTATGTAATTACAGATACTGTAGTGTAAAGTAAGTTACATTCCATAAGAGTGGACCGTTCACGGTGATTCCT
>JADBJO010020394.1:17500-31422 GCA_016801955.1 Conus betulinus
TGTATACTATATCTGTAATTTGTCTACTGTTGTATACTGTTAGTTGATAAATAGACTGTTTTTGCATATCAGTATTGAGGGAGTACATCATTCGTACATCAATTAAACAAAAAACAAGTGGCATTATACAACATGTAACATAAAGTATGTTCAGTCATTGCAACCATGCATTTGGATCCAAACTGTTTAATTTTGTTTTTTCATTTAAAGTCGCCGTTAGTCCGCCGAGACGTGCTGTTTTACTTTTACTGAAATACGCATCTACTCACGCCGTACTCGTTTGCGAGTAATTCTATTCTCTTATTTCAGCCATTCATGTATTCACTGAATCTGCAAGTGACCAGTCAGACTTTTTTGTTCTCATTTCATGCGAACACCGGCAGAAAGTACAAACGCCATGGCGGGACATTCTGACGTCACCTCCGGTGTGGGCCGCCGTCGTTTTGCATTTCACCACCCATCTGGGGCTTCACCGCCATGATGACCATGCTGCCCACATACATGGCCCAGGTCCTCCACTTTGATATCCAGCAGGTAGGTATGTCATGTTCCAGGTCTTTAACCTTGATAGACAGCGGGTAGGTATGTCATGCCCCAGGTCTTTAACTTTGATAGACAGCAGGTAGGCATGTCATGTTCCAGGTCTTTAACTTTGATAGACAGCGGGTAGGTATGTCATGCCCCAGGTCTTTAACTTTGATAGACAGCAGGTAGGTATGTCATGTTCCAGGTCTCTAATTTTGATAGACAGCGGGTAGGTATGTCATGCCCCAGGTCTTTTAACTTTGATAGACATCAGGTAGGTATGTCATGTTCCAGGTCTTTAACCTTGATAGACAGCGGGTAGGTATGTCATGCCCCAGGTCTTTAACTTTTGATAGACAGCAGGTAGGCATGTCATGTTCCAGGTCTTTAACTTTGATAGACAGCGGGTAGGTATGTCATGCCCCAGGTCTTTAACTTTGATAGACAGCAGGTAGGTATGTCATGTTCCAGGTCTTTAATTTTGATAGACAGCGGGTAGGTATGTCATGCCCCAGGTCTTTAACTTTGATAGACAGCAGGTAGGCATGTCATATTCCAGGTCTTTAACTTCGATAGACAGCAGGTAGGTATGTCATGTTCCAGGTCTTTAATTTTGATAGACAGCGGGTAGGTATGTCATGCCCCAGGTCTTTAACTTTGATAGACAGCAGGTAGGTATGTCATATTCCAGGTCTTTAACTTTGATAGACAGTGGGGTAGGTGTGTCATGGGCCCCAGGTCTTTAACTTTGATAGACAGCGGGTAGGTATGTCATATTCCAGGTCTTTAACTTTGATAGACAGCGGGTAGGTATGGTATGTTGCAGGTCTTTAACTTGATATACAGCAGGTAGGTATGTCATGCCCAGTCTTTGACTTTGATTGACAGCAGGTAGGTATGGTATGTTGCAGGTCTTAACTTTGATAGACATCAGGTAGGTATGTCATGTTGCAGGTCTTTAACCTTGAAGTACAACAGGTAGGGGAATGTCATGTTCCAGGTCTCTAACCTTGAATACAGCAAGTAGGTATGGTATGTTCCAGGTCCTTAACTTTGATAGACATCAGGTATGTCACGTTGTAGGTTTTTAACCTTGAAGTACAACAGGTAGGTATGTCATGTTCCAGGTCTTTAACCTTGAAATACAGCAGGTAGGTAATATCATGTCCCAGGTCCTTAACCTGGAAATACAGCAGGTAGGTAGTCCGACATCCTCTGCTTCGTCATAGAGTAGGTCTTTATGTGCAATAGTCTGTACTGCGACATGGAGAAAGTATGTACCATCCCATCTCCTGTGCTGTATTTTAGAACTGGTGGGCATGTCCAATCTCCTGTGCTGTATTATAGAACTGGTGGGCATGTCCAATCTCCTGTGCTGTATTTAGAACTGGTGGGCATGTCCAATCTCCTGTGCTGTATTATAGAACTGGTGGGCATGTCCAATCTCCTGTGCTGTATTATAGAACCGGTGGGCGTGTCCAATCTCCTGTGCTGTATTATAGAACCGGTGGGCGTGTCCAATCTCCTGTGCTGTATTATAGAACCGGTGGGCATGTCCAATCTCCTGTGCTGTATTATAGAACCGGTGGGCATGTCCAATCTCCTGTGCTGTATTATAGAACCGGTGGGCATGTCCAATCTCCTGTGCTGTATTTTAGAACTGGTGGGCATGTCCAATCTCCTGTGCTGTATTTTAGAAACTGGTGGGCATGTCCAATCTCCTGTGCTGTATTTTAGAACTGGTGGTGGGCATGTCCAATGTCCTGTGCTGTATTTTAGAAACTGGTGGGCATGTCCAATCTCTCCTGTGCTGTATTTTAGAACCGGTGGGCATGTCCAATCTCCTGTGCTGTATTTTAGAAC
Organism: Conus betulinus; assembly: GCA_016801955.1. NCBI lineage: Eukaryota > Metazoa > Mollusca > Gastropoda > Neogastropoda > Conidae > Conus > Conus betulinus. The sequence continues at coordinate 19,889 of JADBJO010020394.1, forward strand.
CGGTGGGCATGTCCAATCTCCTGTGCTGTATTTTAGAACCGGTGGGCATGTCCAATCTCCTGTGCTGTATTATAGAACCGGTGGGCATGTCCAATCTCCTGTGCTGTATTATAGAACCTGGTGGGCATGTCCAATCTCCTGTGCTGTATTATAGAACCGGTGGGCATGTCCAATCTCCTGTGCTGTATTATAGAACCGGTGGGCATGTCCAATCTCCTGTGCTGTATTATAGAACCGGTGGGCATGTCCAATCTCCTGTGCTGCATTATGGAAACGGTGGGCATGTCCAATCTCCCGTGCTGCATTATGGAAACGGCGGGCATGTCCAGTGTCCTGTTCATTGACATCGAACAGCAGGTTTGTCAATCATCCTGTGACTTGACATAAAGTCAGTATGTGCAATACTCTGTACTTTGACATCGAAAAAGTTGGTATGTATGATATCCTGTACTTTAACATAGAACAGGTAGGCACGCCCAATAACATGTGCTTTAACATAGAACATGTAGGTTTGTCCAACAACTTCTGCTGTGACATACAGAAAGTCAGTATATCCAATGTCCTGCACTTTGACACAGTGCAGGCAGGTGTGTGTGCAATACCCTATACTTTGGCATGGGAGAAGTAGGGTTGTCGAATTCCTGCAGGTTGACATAGAACAGGTAGGTGCATGACATATTTTACAGTCTGACATAGTACTGGCAGAAATATGCAACATCCTGTATTTCAAGATAAAACATGCAGCCAATCCTGCATCCTTTTTGATAAAGAATAAGTACATGTGTCATGCATCCCGTATTTTGACATAGAAGAAGAAGATGTGTCATGAATATTGTACCTTGACATAGACGAGGTAGATACGTGGGCTTAAAAAAAATTGGGATGTATGGTAGCTTACGAAGGGGTGAGGGAGATTATTACACTGTATTAATAGCCACTTTTGCCATGGCATGGACACCTGTTTTAAGCACTACCCTAGCTGTTGGATTTAGCACTGAAAGGAAAAAAATGTATAGCCAGCGTGACTGTACTTTTCAAACCAACATTGAAGTGAGCAAGCATGATTTCGTGCATTGAATCTGTACGGATTCAAAGGGCGTACGTCTGGAAATAAAATGCCTCTGGGGTTTGTCATTTGGTTGGGATACATATGTCACGCGGTAAAGAGAATCTCAGTTTGGAAAAGAGAGAGTTGAAGATAAGATTCGTACCAATCGTCCACCAAAAGCGGTTACAGACGACGAAGTAACCATGGCAAAATCATTGATCAAGGGCAATCCCTTATCAATACGCCAGGAAACACAGCAAAAAGCAAGCAAGCAGGCATTTTATCGGGAAGCATGGAGCGCCAGTTCTACACTGTCAGTTTGGTATGGGCGAACGTGTGCCTTCAGTTTGGTTTGGTTGGGCGGTGAAACGTTGTGCCTTGTCGGCGAACGTTGTGCCTTCATTTGGTGTCGGTGAACGTTGTGCCTGTTGGGTCACTCACAACTTAACCAAAGGAGTTCCAAAGTTCCGTTAGAGTAGAATGATGAGGGCATTCAATGGGGAACGTTCCGAGCGCGGCTGGAAAATTCAGAGTGGGTGACAAGACATTGGCCTTTCAATGCAGTCGGGAAACTTAGCACATGTCGGCTACACTGGTCTTCCCAGGGGAGGGGGACCAGCCTTTAATGTTCAAAAGATCAAGACTGCTGGCAAACAAATGGTGGCTTCTTCAGATATGGACTTGTAGCCACAATACATACAGAGGACCTCCAGCTGGTATATCAGCCAATGCCTAGCCCAGATTTTTTTTCTTAAAAATGGACACAAATGCCTCCCACGCACAGATATCCACGGCCTGCTGCATCATCACGGCAACGTCAGTGACCACACTGTGAAAGCAACTGCTGACTTCCTGGTTGGAAACAACTTGAATACTGGTCAACTAAGGCGTCCTATCAGTAAATCTGGCGCCCATCGGTCTGGTCGCAAAGTAAGGTGACTGCAGGCGGAAATTGAAACAAATTCTGAAAAGATATTTGAAACGACTCTGCCATTTAGGAACGCTATCCTGCACCGAATATGAGATTCCGACAAGTGATTGGTCGTACTTCATTTTTGTGTGTCCTGAGTGTTGTTTATCCGGCCTGCACCTGAAAAAGACCTAAGAGAGGTCGGGAACAAACTGGTCGTGTTTTGTCATGTAATTCGTTGTCCATGTTAACCGGCGGAGTTGTTGTCAAATCCTTTGACGTTTAGAATGTATTCCCCTCTGTATTTGGTTCCTTTACACCAAGAAACGTGTGCAGGGGCAAACGTTCTAGACTATCTGAAGGGAACAGAAAGGTGTATCAAAGGCGTGATCTCGAACATGCCCTAGCCAGCATGGTCGGGTGTTCGGCCAGTGGTGTGACATCGAAAAGGGAAAATGCCAGGCACACCTGAATCAGTGCTGAGGAGCCTGGCAGCATATATCGGTTTCAGTTTTTCAGTCCATCATCAATGGAGGCGTCGCACTGCGTGCGGACATACATCGAGAAACGGACTGTTTGAACTTGCTGGTAGGTATTCTCAGAAAGCAACATTTGAACAGCCCCCGTGTGTCCTATGTCCTACACTTTGACACAGAACCAGCAGATGTGTCCACCGTCCTTTGACGGAGGAGAACCAGAGAGGTGTCTTAAACCTCCTGTGTACTTTGACCCAGACAGGATGTTTGTCAAAAGTCCTGCACTTTGACACAGAACAGGCTGGGTGTGTCTACTGCTCTGCACTTTGACATCGAACGGGTATGTATGTCATAAAAACTGCACTTTGACATCGAAACAGGGTGTGTATGTCATAAAACTGCACTTTGACATCGAACATGTATGTCATAAACCTGCACTTTGACATCGAACAGGTATGTATGTCATAAAAACTGCACTTTGACATCGAACAGGTGTGTATGTCATAAAACTGCACTTTGACATCGAACAGGTATATGTATGTCATATAAACCTGCACTTTGACATCGAATCATAAATAGTCTATCATAGTCATTAAAACTGACACTATTGTTGACATCGAACAGGTATAGAACAGTAGATATGTCATCAACTGCACTTTGACATAGAAACAGATAGATATGTCATCAACCTGCACTTTGACATAGAACAGATAGATATGTCATCAACCTGCACTTTGATATAGATCAGGCAGATATTTTTCTGCGTCTTGTAACTTCAACATAGAAATGGTCGACACTTCATACTTCATACTTCAAATATTTTCTGTAGCTATGCCTGAGGGCGTTTTGAAAATTTTCTTTCTTCGTATTTGCTTCATGTCTTTATGTCTTTCTTTTTTTTTTTTTTCAACTATGTATTATTTTCAGTTTCTATTATTATTGTTATCATCATCATCATCATCATCATCATCATCATCATCATCATCATCAGTAGTAGTAGTAGTAGTAGTAGTAGTAGCAGTGGTAGTAGTGGTAGCAGCAGTTTGGAGCAGCAGTGGAGGTAGTGGCAGCAGCAGTTTTAGCAGCAGCATTAGCAGAGTGCTTCTAGTGGTAGGGTAGTGGTAGTTGAGTGGTAGTAAGTAGTATCGGTAGGGAAGGAGGAGGAAGGAGCATTTAGCAGCAGCAGCAAGTGGCGCAGTGTAGCAGTAGTGCGTAGCAGTGGTAGTAGTAGTAGAAATGGGAAGGCAGCGAAGCAGCCAGGAGCAGAGTGGTGCTGTGGTGGTAGGAGTGTAGTGAGGTGTGGGTGGTAGTAGTAGTCAGGCGTAGGAGGTGGAGGAGGCAGCATGCAAGCAGGTAGCAGAGAAGCAGTATTAGTAGTGGCAGGTTCAGTATTTTATTTATCCGAATTATGGTTAATTGTCGTCGTTGTTGTCATTATGATCATTAGACTGTAAACATGATTAGTACGATTATTATGGTTACACACATATTCATTTTTCTGTTCATTTATTTCTTTATTTTCTTGACATGAAACTTGTTTGCATTTTGTCCATTGGGTAAGGGAGGGAATGAGGGAATGCCTGGACTAAAATAGGGGACTCTTCCTTCTTCTTCTGCGTTTCCTGGTCATGCTGGTCAGATTACAAAGTCCGGTTAGGCTTGGGCAACAGTCAGCGGTCCGTCGGAGTGAGGTCCGCCGTTCCCCACACAGCTTTTCTTTAGTAGAGTTCCACTGCAGAACACCGGGCCCAAAAAAAAAACCGCCAACAGTGCCGGAAAGTTCCGGTGGAGGACGGGTCGGACAGGGTGAGGTGAAGTACGTGGGCTGGGTTTGTGGACCAGTACCATATGGACACCCCATCTGTGTGCGATTATGTTCAGGCGATAAGGGGTTAGGGGCGAGGGAGGGGAGGAGGAGAGCAACTGGCAATGTCCAGTTCTAAGTCTTGAGATGGGCGAACTTTGGCTGCGACCTGGTTGGGGCACGCTCAAGATGGTGAATGTCATCCCTTCTCTACCCTCATCTGTAGCCTTTCTCTCATGCTGTGATCTGAGCTGGCTGCGGGATAATGGTCTTCGCTTCTCTTCTGGAGGGATACTACAGCATGGGCTTTTTGGTCTTGTTGGCTGCCCCGCCCTTGGAGAGTTCGAGTCGTCCTGACTCTTCATTTCCTGCAATAGCCCACAGTGGGAGGGGGGACATCCACTGCCGGGACTGGGTGGTTGTGGTCTTGTCTTCCTGCTCAAAGTATGCAGTCCTGTATGATTTCCTGTAGGATCATCTGCTCCCTTTCTTCTCCTCTGGAGGCTTTGAAGGACCGGCTCGGCTCGACAGTCTGTAAGGAACACCTGTATTGTTGAGTGACCGTATGGTAAGATGTCCCTGTCATTTTAGTGTCTGTACAGCAATGTGAGGAAGGCCCCATGCTTCTTCTCTGTAGTTAGTTGAGATGCTACCGGTGGCTACAGACTTGCTGATGGAACTGCCAATCTGGGAACTTGATGAAAACACCGCCTCCCTCATTTCTCACAGCTTTCTCTGCAGAGCCATCTGTGTAGATCGGGCCCAAGAGTTAGTGCTTGGGTAGTCCCTCCATGGGGTAGGGCCTCAAGAGTCCGAGACTTGAGTTCTGTTTCACTGTGGGTTCTCTTCTTTAGTCCAATGCCAGGAAATAATGGCAAGGGCTGATGGGGGGCCCGAGGGGGGGGGGGGGGGGGACATTTCCGAGTGTGGGGGGGGGGGGCGGTGGTGAGGGGGGGGCAGGGGGGGAATGTGGGGGGGGGGTGGGGGGGGAGGTATTTCCGCTGTCCACTCTACGCAGTAAAATGGGTGGGACAAGATTCTGTGACTTTATTCGTTTGTTTGTGGTTATGGGTCGTTAGGGGGGATTGTTTTTTATGCTGTTCGGTTTGTGTTAAATATTATATGTTTCTTCTGCTTGCTCTTTTGATGTTCATCTCCATTTTACTCTTCATGCGTGCTGCACTTCTTCATTCGTCTCCTTTACTACTTCAAGTATTTTCTTTATACTTCTTCTTCTCTCTTCATACTCTTATTTCTTCTTTCTTTATTCTTCTACTTCTACTACTTAACTGTACTACTGACTACTGATCTGCTACTAACTACTACTACTTGAGGCTATACTTACTATCTACTAGACTACTTTCTTCTTCTTCTTCTTCTTCTTCTTCGTCATTCACTTTTGTCTTGTTTTCCCGTACTTCCTCGTCTTGATGTTTATTGTTATGTCTATTCCCCACATTACAGAATGGGCTTCCTGTGCCCCATCCCCTTCGTGGCCCAGTGTCCATGGAGTAAGTGGTGCATGGGGGCAGTGTGGGGCCCTGGATCTCTTGGCACAACCTGAAAATCACTCGCCACTCTCGGAAAAAAATCTTCAACACTGTTGGTATAGAGGAAAGGTTGTTTTTGAACGTCACTTTATTCATCCACAAAACGCTGTTCAGTTTATTGATTTACACATTTGATTTCAGGTATCCGTCACAACATGAGTCACTTATTTTGACACTTTCAAGTTGTACATTTTTCGATTTGATAAGGCTGTCGCCCCATTTTTCAACGGGTGCTAAGCTATTTTTCAAAAATCAAGATCACAGTGCCAGAAGACGGACGGTTCTGTGAAACGAAGATAAAATCTCCTCCTCCAAACTGTTCATCAGAGAGGAAGTTGTTAAGTTCTGAGGTGCAGGAGACGCAAGCTTGCAAAAAAAACTTAATTTTTTCCCAAACTTTAAAAAAGACTTTAAAAAAAAAAAAATTACGATAACGCTGAACGGAAAGAAAAAACAAACAAATTTGCTATGTAAATTTGTTTCGGTTTTTTTTTTTTTTTTTTTTTTGAGGGAGGGTGGGGGGTGGGGGTGGGGGGTATTTGGTAGGGGGGTGGGGGCCCTCGGGTTTGCGGTGGGTGGTGGGGGTGGGGGGGGTGGGGAGGGGCTTGTTGTTTCGGTGAAATAGAATGTGGTGGGGTTGAAATTGAATAGCAAATTTTTCGCTTTAAGTTTGTGATCAGGAAAACGAAATATCGTGCTATTTGTCTTACAGACACTTTCCATTAAAAATTGTTGATACAGATTTTCAAACGAAGTCTGTCTCAACTAGTTTCCTTCCCTCTGTAAACATCATCCAGATTAATCACTGTTGAATCACAATGTGTCCAAAAGGCAAACTAGATGATTGATATTCTCTGACGGGCGTATTATAAGTCCGGACAAAATAGCTAAAGGTGACGTAATTATTTTGTAGAGTGAACGGTCTGTGTTGTAACCTGATCAGTGTGTGTCGTGCTGAAGCTGGTTTTGTTGCAAATCTGATTACAGTTTTAAGGGGTCGTAAGGCGTCTCATGCTGATCGATAATGATCCGCTGATTGTATAAAATTCAGAAATCGGCTTCTTTTCGATCCTCGACCCGAGAGAACAAATCAGTTTTTCAAGGATTGTGGTTTTGTCTCAAGAATCATTCTTCGGTGACGAATTTTTTTCGCTACAATCAGAGTGCTAGGTGATGAATTTGTCCCGTAATCAAAGTCTTCATTGATTAACTTGCGCGCCAGATTTAGTTTTTAGCAGTCCGTTTTTGGTTTTTCGAAGAAGAATCTAGTCTTTGTCCTTCTTGTGCGCCCTTAAGATTATCAGTTATTTCATGCTCTGCTTGTTTAGTATGAAATCTCAGTATATCGTACTCTGCTGTTCTAGTTATGAAATCAGTATATCGTACTCTGCCTGTGTTCTAGTTTATGAAATCAGTATATCGTACTCTGCTGTTCTAGGTTATGAAATCAATATTTCCTGCTCTGTTGTTCTAGTTATGAAATCAGTATATCGTACTCTGCTGTTCTAGTTATGAAATCAGTATATCGTACTCTGCTGTTCTAGTTATGAAATCATATATCGTCACTCTGCTGTTCTAGTTATGAAATCAGTATTTCATGGCTCTGCTGTTCTAGTATGAAATCAGTATATCCGTACTCTGTTGTTTCTAGTTATGAAATAAGTATATCGTGCTCGCTTGTTCTAAACTATCACAGTTTCCAGTGATCACTTCGTGCGAATCAGAGTCTTGAAGAAGGGCATTCAAAGAGCAACAAAAGAGAGTTAGTTGTAAGGGCAAAACATCCAGAGCCTCTGACAGTCACTGGTCATGTGCGACAGAGTAGAGCTGTGAAGCCATAGCAGCCTTTCAGGCTGTCCAGACAGAACTTCCCGGGTCTTCGTCAGGGACGTCCACCTCTCATCAAGGCCTTCAGGAAGGGTTTCGCAGGAAGTTATCACGAGATGCTCTCCCTTACCAGGAAGCTTACTGTGTTTGAGAAACACGAAAAGACTAAGGAGCTGCTACTTTGTGCGGGTTTCCTGTTTGAGTGGGGAAAGGAGGGGGAGAGGGGGTTAATGGTAATTATAATGTTGCTTACAGCCCAGCCGACCGCAAAAGGTTCATATCAGGGCTGTCATGGCGTTGAAGTTGTAAGTTTAATCAAAAAAAAAAAAAACCAACAACAAGAACAACAAAGAAAAAAAAACGAACTCTTTAAAAACACATTCCAAAACACACCCGAAAAATTTTCTTACAGATCTTTCGTCCCTAAAATCTTAGATCAGATGAAAAATGTTAAACTCCTCAGAAATTCAAAGATTGTATCAGGTGGGACATCTCTGAACAAGGTTTTCATGGAGTCTGCTGTAAAGTGTTTATGTCTCACATCATGCAAGTCCCAACACTCCGAAAGAATATGCTTCACTGTGAGTGGAACGTGACATGGAATGCACATGGATCTTCTTCTCCTTTTAAAAGATAAGAATGTGTCTAAAAACGAGTGGCCTGTATGCAAAACGGCACGAACTGTTTATCCTTGTACGCCACCACGTCGGGAAGCTGTTAGACTTGGGGACCGCGTCGGGAAGAGTGGAGAGAGAGAGAGATAGAGACGAGAGAGAGAGAGAGAGAGAGAGGAGAGAGAAGAGAGAGAGAGAGAGAGAGAAAAACAAGGACGGGGGTGTGAGATGGGTTTTGTGCACCCGCAGTTTATCTCGGTGGGTGCTATCACAATTACTGTACTTTCCTTATTTTTCTACCTTTACTTTAACCATCTTAAACAAAATCGATTCCTGGCAACACTGGCTTTCTGTTTTGTCAGTGGGTGAAGCAACGGAATCTGTCGTGTCCACCTCTGTGAATGCATGCTTAGGAATAAGAGCTGCCCTGAACCAACTGATGAAGTACCATACCCATCAGGTGCTTCACCGAATTCATGTACCCCCCAACACACGCATAAGAACATAGTAAATGAATGACATATTGATGAAAAACAAAGGCAATTCTTCAGCAAGCTCATCTTCAACACGAACAAGATAAATGTATGTGCGCACTCGCGCGAGTGTGTGTGTATATGTATGCGTGCATGCGTGCGTGCGCGGGTGGAGGCGTGTGTGCGTACGTGTGGTGTGTGTGTGGTGTGTGGTGTGTGTGTGTGTGTGTGTGTGTGATGTCCTTAATTGAACTAGTTTTGTGGTTCATTTCATACTATCAAATTTGATATAATCAAATTCTTGTGTTCTCGCATTTCTGACACTGAAGAATCAACAAATGGAGTTCACGAACGGAAATCTGGGTAGTTTTGTTCTAATGTTAGTGTATACGCCTTGGTCATACTGAGATTGGAGTTACGTGTTGTTTGAAAAAAAAATGATGGGAAAGGTTTGAGAGAAAGCTGCCCAGGCCTATAGACCCTGCGCTTTGGTCCTCCACAGTGCAGTGCTGGTCGCGGTCTTTTACATCACAGCAGGCTACGTTCCCGAGGACCTCCCAGTCGTCGCCATTTCTCTTTCTTGTGACCCTTTTGACCCTGGCAGTCGGCTGTAGCGCCCTGTGTTTCTGCTGTCTACGAGTCTGCCACCTGGACATCGCCCCCAGGTTTGGAGGTCTGTGAACCGCCAGACTGCCCCCTCCCCCCTTACCCCGGCCAACCCACCCCCTACCACCTTGTCCCTCTCACTTACCCCTGCCTCTTTTGTTTCCCCCTACCTCCCCTAAGGCGCTGATGCTCCTTCCCACCCCTCAGATCATCTCAGTCTTTTCCAGATTCAAAATAGAGCATGGTATCACTTTGTCACGTTTGCCTACTGTGCACACTTCAACGACGCAATGACAAAATTCGTTACTATTTGAAGAGTGGGAAGAACGTCTAATCCACGTCTCTGTCACGAAATGTAATACCAATATCCTGGCGAGTAGGACTATGCAGGAATTAGGTGTTTCCATTTGTGTGCGAGCCACAGAAGGTAGTGAGGCAGGATGCAAAAATGTCCTGCTTCAGTCTGTTTTTGGACATTTTGCGCTGAATATGAGAAGATAAGTGGTGGTCACTCGTTCTTCGTGTTCCTTGTCCTGAATGGCATTTGGTTTTTTGGATGAAGAAGAGACAAGTAAGAGGTCGAAACGCGTCGTGTTTTGTCCCGTGATCTGTTTGTCTGTATTGCCTTGAGAAACTAAAAACTTTTCTTTTTTAAAGTTTAGATACTGGCTGATTTCCTGCTTGAAAACTCAACAGGTACGCATGCCTGTAGCTGTAGTGACGATATGCAGCATTCGTCCATCAGGGAATTCCTACATTTAACTCTGAAAGTCAGCCAAACGTCCTTCGTTGATGCCAGGACAGGTTTGGAAAGGAAGCAAAAGTACAGCCCCGTCACGTAGTCGCCCGGACTGGAACAGAACTCCATAAACATAATCTTAATGAAACTGAGGAAAGGATCATCATCAAATCTCTGTGTGCTTTGGGAATGTACCAACCATCAGCTAATTATCCATCAGATGCTTCTCTTTCAGCTCGTTCATGCTCAAATCTCATTGCTCTGTGGAGCTACTGTGGGACACCATTTCGGTCCTGGTTTAAGGCTCTGGCTTTCTTAATCATTTTCTCTGCCTCATTCAGTGTGGGTGGCTTGTCACTGACCTTTCTCTCTGGGGGTGTCTCTTGCATGTTCTGTGTGCTCTGTGCTGTCATTTCTGCCAGGCGATTTGGGTGTGTGGTAAACAACATTCGTTTGGAGTTATGGCCTGTAATTATTTCATCATGGGAGCAAGAGTTACCGTACTTGTTTGTTATTTTCTCTCTGGCGCTGCAGGTCTGCACCAGTGCCTGGATTTTAAGTGGCATTTCGCCCTGAGGGTCAGACTATGCCTCATGGGATACTCCAAGAGTTCTGTTTGTTTGTTTGTTCATGCAGAACCCGCACGACCTGGATAGCTTGGTGTCTCCCCCCACATACCGCCCCCCCCCCCCCCCATACCACCTTTTTTTGTTTTAGATGTATTTTCATACAATTGCAGAGCATGGGCGGAGTTTTTGCGTCAAGCTTTGTTATTGGACGAGTTCTTTATGAAAACGACAGGATTTTGTTCCCTCTTACCTGTGTCATGTGAAAGACAGGCTTGATAATGCCAAACATCATTGACGGTTCCAGTCGGCGGTCAGTGATTGTGGATTGACATCGTGTGGCGGTGGCTCATGCTCAAGCGGTTTCCAGAAAAACGAACATTCAGCAGTTCGGTTTATCATCACATGGTGCTGACGTTCCCTCCTTGCCTCTGTTTCCTGTTGACAAACGTGAAATCATTGCACGCCACAAAAACAGTCAGCTAACTCCGCGCAAACTTTCACTGAAGCGGAAAATAGGAAAATCCTCTTATGCGGTATGGTAAAAAGAGGGAAGTTAAATTAAAAATAACCTGTTATTGCTCTCCGTTCTCTCCCTCGCAATTATATCTCTCTCGTATGTGTGTGTGGTGTGTGTGTGGTGTGTGTTGTGTGTGTGTGTGTGTGTGTTTGTGTGGTGTGTGTGTGTGTGTGCGTGCGTTCGTGCAGGGCTGCGGTGTGTGTGTGTGTGTTGTGTGTGTGTGGTTGTGGTGTGTGTGTGTGTGTGTGGTCATGGGCACTATGTTAAAAACATAGGCAGAGGACATGGAAAGCACCATGAAGGAAGACGAATGAAATGGGGACGGGTGTCCGTCAGGCACGCTGTGATGGGGTGACCAGCGGTATCACAACACGTCAGGGTTCATGACCCCAGTGGAGGGG
>JADBJO010020395.1:7500-12418 GCA_016801955.1 Conus betulinus
CACTGCACTGCACTGCACTACACTACACTGCACTACACTACACTGCGCTACACTACACTACACTACACTACACTACACTGCACTGCACTGCACTGCACTACACTGCACTACACTACACTACACTACACTACACTACACTACTTACACTACACTACACCACTGCAAACCACAACACAACACCGTGCAGTGCCGCCTAGAGCAATGCACAAAGACGCTACACCACACCACCCACACCACACCACACCACACCACACCATACCACACCACACCACACCACACCAACACACACACCACAACATAACGCAGCGCAACGAAAAACGCACCGCAATACACTACTAGACAACACAACACAAAAATTACAGAAGAGTTAGCACCCCTGGACATCGCCTCTATCCCACACCACGACATACCCTCTTTCCTCGCCAAGGGAATGGCGACACTGTGACCATCCTTTTTTGTCGAAAAAAAACACATTCAAACATAATAAGATCGGACCTTCAAATCCCTCCACAATGCAAGCTCTCCCAGCCCTAAGCACCCTCTTTCTGTTTCAGTTTCAGTTTCATCAAGGAGGCGTCACTGCGTGCGGACTAGTCCATATACGCTACGCCACATCCGCTGAGTTTTGAGACCACACTACGCATGGTTTTGAAGCTGATGGAGAAATGAATTCACAACTAAGATGAGACAATTGAAGAAGAGGGTCTCGTGGCTAAGACTCAGCGGATGTCTGAACTACGCACTGGCCCAACGCGCTGGTCTGTGAACTTCCAGATGACAACTTTGAAAAATAATTTGAAAACACTCTGCCAGTTAACATAGACCAACAAATTACAAAACAGCACACGACGCGTTTCGACCTCTTAGGTCTTCTTCAAGCAAGATAAACAACACTCAGGATAGAACGAAAATGAACGAGCAATTCGTTTATTCAGCTCCCATCTGGCGCCGAACCCGAGAAATTAAATGACTGCCCGTTCTTCATTTTCGTTATCTTGAGTGTTGTTTACCTTGTCCGAAGCAGACCTAAGAGGTCGAAACGCGTCGTGTTTTGTATTGTAGTTTGTTTGTCCATATTTAGCTGGCGGCGTTATTTCAAACTGCTTTTAAAAGTTTGTTTCAATTTCTGCCTACAGTCGCCTCCCTTGGCAACTAATTCAAGATGACGAGGCCAGAATCTCCAGAGACGATCTCAAGCCAGTCAGTTCTCGCAAGTTCAGATCGTCCCAGTGGCTTCAGTTCCGGCGCCACGGACAAAGGTGCCGCTCTCACTTCCTTGACCAGTACGGTTCCGATGTCCACGATGTCCTGATGTGTGAAATTTCATTTACACCTGGGTGTTTGGCATTTTGGGGATGGAGGGAGGGATGGGTGGACACGGCCACAAAGTTCCCCGCCACTGAAATGCTGTAATGGACACGGGGCCAGCGGTACACCCTGAGGCTCACCCAGACAGCGCCTGCCGGGTCACCTTTCTCGTGGACTTGCCGTGTCAGGACCGGGGGATGGGTGTGGCTGTGTATGGAATAACCGTGAGAGTGACGTCCCTTTGGGAGGTGGTAAAGAAGAGATGAGACAGAAAGGAAAACAATACAAATGGCTGTGTTATGATAATGATGATGATGGTGATGATAATGATGATGTTGATGATGATGATGACGACGATGACGACGACGATGATGATGATGATGATGATGATGATGATGATGATGATGATGATGATGGTGGTGGTGGTGGTGGTGGTGATGATGATGATGTTGATGTTGACGATGATGATGATGATGATGATGGTGGTGGTGGGTGATGATGATGAGGATGATGATGATGATGTTAGTAATGATGATGATACGACGCTGCTGTTAATGACGATGGTTATGACGATATCGATGACGAAGATAATAACAAAAAGAAGCGTAGGTTGTTGATGGAGATCAAACCCACGACCCCAGATTGCCAATCAGCAATGATAATTATGGTCTGTATGGAATGCTAATCATCGCCTCTATGGAACTGTTATTATAAAGTTGTTGTCGTTGTTGTTGCTGCTGCTGTTATTGTTGTTGTTGTTGCTGTTATTGTTGTTGTTGTTGCTGCTGCTGTTGTTGTTATTGTTGTTGTTCAAATATTGCCTGTATTTGCAGATGTCCAAAATGGAAAAACACGACAGAGGAGTTGACCGCCCAGTCTTCAACGACTGTGATGTGATACCTTTGAACAGACAACTACAAACCTTTAGTGAGCAGCTTCTGCTATGTGGGTACAAAATGCCTCCCAGTGTTTCCATAGTTGGGTGGGTTTTTTCTTTTCTTTCAATCGCTGGCATCTCTCTCTCTCTCTCTCTCTCTCTCTCTCTCTCTCTCTCTCTCTCTCTCTCTCTCTCACTCACACACACACACACACACACATACACACGCACACGCACGCACGATATGCACGCACGCACGCACGCATGCACGCACGCACGCACGCACGCACACACACACACACACACACACACACACACACACACACACACATACACACACACACACACACACACACACACACACACACACACACACACACACACACACACACACTGACTGACTGACTGAAAACCATTTACTGTCAGATTAACATAGTGTTGTACTGACAAACACACACACACACACACACACACACACACACACACACACACACACACACACACACACACACACACACACACACACACTGTAACCGTGCGTTACTGTTACCGCGCCTACTAGTACCTAACCCAGATGTAGATTTGTTTGTGGGGAGTTCATGTTTTATCGATGTTTAGAAATAAGAATGGAGGGAGAAAGAGCTACGCTGCACATCAACAGACTCTGCCACTCTCCATTATACCCCTGCGGTCCGTGTATATCAACATTCTGGCGTTACACCGCTCTAAACCCTTCAACTACTTGCAACCCTAGCTAGCAAGCTAGCTAGCTAGCTGGTGCTCCCACCCATCCACCCCCACCGTCACCCCCACCCCCACCCCCTACCCCACTCCCCCACCGAATCTTGACCTGCCTGGCAATAATTATCTTTCATCAAAAAATGATTACGGATGAACCAGACAGAATCAAAAAAAAAAAAAACCGACTGAAGCGAAAAGGAAAAAAAAAAGGACAAGGGAAAAGACAGAAAAGAAAAAAAAAAACGAAAGAAAAAAGAAAAGAACGAAAGAAAGAAAGAAAAAAAAAAAAAGAAAAAAAAAAAGATTCTCTCCATCTCCCAAGCGGTCCAATCTTATTTTCCAGAAGAATACACGGGTGATCCGCCTTTTGGTAACTTCCTAAAGCTAAACCTCTTGCGCTTTACTTCTGGTCTACTACGAGTCAGACTGGAAACAAAAAAAAGAAAAAAAACGGAAGCGGAAGAAAGGGAGAGAACAAGAAAAAGAAAAAAGACGAAAAAAGCGGAAGTCCCCAGATAGGACTGTGTCCCGGTAGTAGACGGGGGGGGGGGGGTAGGGGGGGGGGGGGGGGGGGGGGAGAGAACGGGCCGTGACCAATAACTGATCATTTCCGCGTCGGGGATAGCAAGGAAAGACAATCTTAATCTTCTCCCCGTTGTTTCCTACGTGTAGCAGACTTGATTACTTCCCTGTTCCAATTCAATTAAAGCCGCCATATCGATCCCATCGTGCATCTGGGCGGACAGTCCAATCAAATTTTCCCCCTTTCTCTGCACGCACGCACGCGCTCACGCGCGGGCGCGGTTTCACGCGAGACGCCGGGGTGATTACGAGATTAGGCTTTCAAGCGCACTGGCGTCTTCTGGAGGCAATATGGCGGGGCGGCGCTGTATGTGGGGTGAAAAGAGGGGGGGGGGGGGGAATGAAGGAGGGAAGCATAATACAACGATAACTGTTTTTTGTTTGTTTGTTTGTTTGTTTTTTTGTGTTGGTTTTTTTTTTTTTTTTTTGCTTTGAAGCATTTTCTCCTTTGTTGGTTTTAGATGTAATTGTTTTTCATGTGTTTGTGTGTGTGTGAGTGTGTATGTGGTGTGTGTGTGTGTGTGTGTGTGTGTGTGTGTGTGTGTTGTGTGTGTGTGTGTGTGTGTGTGTATGTGTGTCTGTGTCTGTGTGTGTGTGTCTGTGTCTGTTGTTGTGTTTGTGTGTGTGTCTGTTTGTGCTGTCTGTGTGGTGTTTGTGTGAGTGTGTGTGTATTGTGTGTGTGTGGAGCGCGCGCGAGCGCACGCGTGTGTGTGTTCGTGCGTGCGTGCGCGTGTGTGTGTGTGTGGTGTGTGTATGTGTGTCTGTGTGTGGTGTGTTGTGTGTGTGTCTGTGTCTGTATCACGTGCGTGCAAGCGTGCGTGCGTGTTTGTGGGGGGGAGGGGAGGGACGTGGGGCGCGCGCGAGTATGTGTGTGTGTGTGGTGTGTGTGTGTTTGTGTGTATTGTTTGGTTTGTGGTTGTGATGTGATATGGTGGGTTTAGGGGTGGTGTGTGTTTGTTGTGGGTGTGGTGTGTGTTGTTGTGTATGTGTTGTGTGTGTGTGTGTTTATATGTGTCTGTTGGTGTGTCTGCCTGTCCTGTCTATCTGTCCTTCATTGTCTTTGTCCGTAGATCTCTGTATCTAAGTAATTTTTCTGTGTGTTATTTATGTTGTATTTGCATGTGTTGTGTGTGTGTGTGTGTGTGTGTTGTGTGTGTGTTTGTGTGTGTGTGTGTGTGTGTTGTGAGTGAGTGTGTGTGTGTGTGCTCACGCGCGCCTTTGCTGCCTCCCTCTCTCTCTCTCCTCTCGTCTCTCTCTCCTCTCCTCTCTCCCATCTTTCTCTCTCTCGTTATGACAATTTTACAAACTGGCTCTATAACGTAACAACTCAACGCACCGCACCTGACAAAAGTATTACGACCAGTTTCTCACACATCGTCTCTATCTCTATCTATCTCTCTCATCTGCTTC